>CALSBV010000422.1:5619766-5659861 GCA_943590825.1 Bovichtus diacanthus
CATGAAACACACCGAGCAGGAAAGACGTGAGAAGGAAGAGCGAGACGTCGCGAGCTGCCAAGCTAACGCTAGCAGAGCCGGAAGGAGTGTAAAACTTTGTATCACTTCATAGATTTAACTATATTGATTTTTTAGGAAAATGCATTAGAATGTTTGAAGTTGAATGGAGCTTTATGAACTTGGATTTCAAGTTATAAAACCTGTGTTTATAGACCTGTAGGGTTTAAATGTTTTGGAAAGCACAAGGCCTCATGTCAGAGGTCCAGTAAGACTACTCTCATACAGAAGCTGCCAACAAAATGCAGCTAAAATTCTGTGTAGTTTATAGAACAATTTCTACCTGACATCAAAAATAAAGAATATGATATCTTTAGTTCTTTAGATTATATTGTTTGTTAATATTGTTTCTTAACAGCTTTTGGTGAGAAAGTACTGAATCGCATATTTATTTAGTTGACCTAAAAGTAGTTGAATTTGAATAAATTGAACCTAAAAATAGACTGGGATAACCTTATAAAATATCCCTAATACACTATATGTCCAAAAGTCAGTGAACACCTGACCCTCCTTGTTGGACGTCCCATTCTTAAATCCTGGGCATTAATATGGAGCTGGATCCCCTACATAAGGTGTCACTCTGCTGGGAAATTTTGAAAAGTGTGTCTGTGGGAATTTGTTTGAATTAGAATTTCCCATTCTGCCAAAAGAGCGTTTGTGAGGTGAGGATGGCCGAGAAGGCCTGACCTGCTATCGGCGTTCCTGCTCCTCCACAACTTGTCTCACTATTTCTTTATGGACCCCGTTTTGTTTCCCAAACTGTGGCCACAAAGTTGGAAGTGCCCAATTGGCTAACATGTCTTTGCTTAGTGAGGCGTGATTCCCCATCACTGCAGAGAACACATTTCCAGCTGAAGCCAGTTCTACAAAAGCAGGATATCTGTGCAGCAGCAGACGTGACAGGAGAGTTTGTCACTTTCTTACCGCTTCATTTAGAGAAGAGGAGCCGTTACTGTGGCTCACAGCAGGAAGTACCTGAAGCACTCTGAAACTCACCACATTTTACATTCAAAGGAGCATATTAAACCTTTTTACAGTTACAAAATATAACAATGCAATGGATTCCATAACCACATATTTGCTATTGGTAATATTTGTAAATTTTTCTGAAGCTGACATTGAAGTATTATAACACATTTTTAGTTATACATGTTCATTGTATGTATTATTGTATCATAATGAAAACACACTTTACGAAATAACTCGTTTTTGTCATTAGCTTTCAAAACACAATATCTATCCTGATCATTTGCTCAGAATTCCCCCTTTTTCAGTATTAATATCCAGTCTGAATGTCTCCAACACGTTTACTGGATACATCTAATGTAAACGTATTCTCTTACTTTACTAATAACACAATATTTAACACTACTTTAACCAAATCTTATGCCGTGTTTTGAAGAAGTTTGTCCAAGATGATGCAGTATATTCAACACATTCGAAGTCTGCTCTGAGAAGCTGTGACGTTCTCCTTACACTCACTTCACGCTTCTTTACTCCTAATGTAATAAAATATATAAAAGTTGGAATGAAAATGAACGGACTGTTCTGTCCTGATGTGTTCCTCCTTGTGGGTAAAATACAAAACATGGTTTTATAGTTTGTTTGTTTGTTTGAGAATCTTTGAAATGGAAACAGGTTTCTCAGAAGCAGCTCTCACCACTAGAGGAGGATGAAGGACATGAAGATATACCACAACATAATAGTTGAAACATTTTTTTTTTTTTTTTTATTCCATGAAAATATTAACCATTGGCACTTAATTTACTCAAATAAAAATCAACTTTTAAAACCTTTTCCAACTGGTAAAAATGGAACAGGAATGTGGACACAAGTGGTTCTATTACAGCAGTCGCTCAGCATTACTGTGACATTTGGCCTTTTCTCTCTCATTTTCTTTGCCTGGCTGTCAATCACAGATCCTGTCAGAACACCCCAGAGGTCAGGGAGCTTCGAAACTAATCGTTTGTACGGGAAAACTGGCATGTATGGAAGCCCATCTCTGCCAGAGGGAATACAAAAAAACTAAACTAAAATGTAAATGACAATTTTTTTTTACAATATTCATGGAAAATCAACATTATGAGAGTCAAAATGATGATCTCTCCAACATGTCTTAATTTGGACACAGTGGTTTAGATCATTTATTAGGTCCACCAATCTAAAACTAATTCCAGGTTCAAACTACAGACATGACAGACTACACGTTGGCCCCAGACCAATCAGAGAAGGCGCGGTGCCACGTGTATGATGCTGGCTGTACTGTGTTCAGAAGAACCTAAAAAGAGAAGAAAAAAAAAAACGACAAAACTTTTCCCGTTTCAGTTCCACCTGCAGCACCAACATCATCATTCATTTTTCACTTCCCTACGTTTGCAATTCTGCGCTCCTATTGGTCAACGTCACGGACATCGTGGAAGCTAATAAAAGTGCTTCCGACATGCTCGTCTTCCTGCCGGTACGTCATGAGGCCCTCTAGCTGCAGCCGCGGTTGTCGTCCACTGTGACACACCGCACGGGGTAAAACGGTTTGATTGTCACTGGGTTTGTGCTGATATTGTAATGCAGTCTAATAAAACAGTCCTGCAATAAATCTCCTTCATGCAGGTTATAATCTCATACATTTGCTTTACCATGAGTACTTTTTAATGTTCCACAGTTTCCCTCCCCTTCCCCGTATGCACTTTAATTAGTGTTCATGTTCCTTTAGTGTAGGTTTAGCACTTTTTGAGAATGCCTGGTTTATCCTCCAGCTTTAAGTGGCTTTATGAGGGACTTTAACCCCATGTGAAGGACTCTGAGCAGCCCAGTCTGTATGCAATATGCATGGACGGTCACCAAATAGTTCACATAAAAGCATTAGCTTTGGCCCTGTGACCTTTTTCTCTCCATACAAGAGTACAACATGGGAAATTCATGTTTACTGTCCTAACCAGGGTCAAATGAGAAGATGGATTCAACTCTGTGTGTCCAAATTGCCAGACTTCCAGCAAAACATGACGAAATAAAAGCTCCGAAATCATGCACACGTAGGCCACCAGCTGACGCAGATGCCAAATATGTTATGTTACAAAACTCATCGGATGAATACCAGCTGAAATGATGCAATATGCACTGCTGTAACAGAACCAGAGCACACAAAGAGCTAAAATTACACAACCATAAAAAAATAAACAGTCTCCAAAATGTACAGCGTAAAAGCAAGGCCAAAGGGTAATTTCAAACAAGGCTCCTTTGTTTCTGCATCAGCCACACATGTGAACGAGGTGTTTTGATTTCCCACTGCATCACCAAGTCTTTGTAGGAACAATAATGTATACTTTCATTTTACTCCTCTCAAATGACCGTGCATTTGCAAAAGATTATGTACAGTGCGATGCCAACTCTAATGTTCACTGAAATTACACATTTCAAGAAGTTAGTGGTTTGGTGTCCCGTTAAAATGTATCTACAACATCCTTTCCTGCTGGTCTCTGAAGTCTTTAGGTAACTGTCTGGAAACTATTCCCGTCCCATTGTTGGTCCCATGGGTGCTGAACTTCTGTGGTCTTGTCCTTACAATCAGAGTGCGTTATCAATGTCAACACTATTTTCTAATTATGGCCCTTCCTAGTTTCACAGACTTTCATTTGCAGAACTAAAATTGAGCTAAACATTCTTAATTTGTTGCACATTTACAAGTCAACTAGTGAAGTACAGGGCGCACATAAAAAAGAAAGAAAAAAATCAAGCCGTCTTTGGTTTGAAGGGGCAAAGAAATTCTTTGAGGGGATAATAAGAAAATCTGCTGTGTGCTTTCTCTTTACTTCTGCATTCTTCCCAATCCTGGGATCATTGGGAATATTATGGCATAAGGAGCGAAATATAGGAAACAATATCCCCTATTGGAATGTGCAAAAACAATCTGCACCAGAATTAAAACAAAACCAGGAAAGAAGAAAGATTTTCGGGTCAGACAGAAAATACGTTACTCAAACTCTGCTCCACAGATGTAAAGGACGTGTACGCACGAAAACCATGAACATATATGCAGTCTACACAGCGTTCTGTAAAATGTCAAAAAGGTGCAATTAAAGAATTTATGATCTATAATTTATGACATTCGAGCAATCATTTCACTGTCAATTATCTTTTCAGTTGATCCTGGACTGTGAAGCACTTTGTAAAGTCTGCTTCATTATGAATCATATAATAATAATAATAATAATAATAATAATAATGACAGATAACAGGATGATGGTTTACAGGCGCTATAAATAGCCACAGCTGCTCCGACTAAACTGTACTTCTTCTCCCTTTTGTGTCAACATGTTGATCCGTGGAACCGAACCAATACAGTGTTCACGGAAGCAAATCTTCATCAAGACAAAAAATACAAAAATTCAATATCAAAACAAATCAGTGTGAAAAGAGACTCCGGTCAGACCTGGACAACAATAAACACACTTCTGCTAGTGGTGTCAGCAGCTAGTTCTGAATCATTAACCAGTAGTTGCACAGAAAGAGAAATGATGAAAGTATAACATGTAGAGTTAACCTATGTCTGTATAGGTTGCACATGATACTAATTCAAAAGCACCTGTCAGTTACCAAAAGGAACTAAAAGCAGTCACTGAAGACTGAGGGAATTTGATGAGCCCATGAAAAAACTGGAAAAAAGAATTTGGTCATAAAGATTGAAAAGCTACAAAGACCTGGAAATCAATTTTGAATATAGACAAATGAGTTCAGTGTCACAAAATGAAAAGAAAACCTGTAAAATATACGATCACGAGGAAAGAAAAAAAAAAAAGCTCTTCTCATTTTTAGGTTTTACATGTTCAAACAAACCAAGAAGACGAGCAGAGAAACCAAAGACATTCTCTCGGCTGCATTTGCATGGCAGAATAAAAAAAAAAACAAAGTCATATTCCATAAAAATGTTATCTATAAAAACCTCTTCATTTGTACGCTCATCTAAAATAAATTATCCGAGAAAGCTAGAGGGGAACATGTTGGAGGTGCTTCTAACTCATTTGGAATCAACAATAACACACAGGCAGTCAGATTCAAATGAATCCAACACAAATATGAGGAAGAACAAAGGGAGCAGCAAGATACAGTGTTAAAGAAAGACAGCCCTGAAGATAAACACCACTTTGGAAGTTAGAAAATAGAAATTAAGGCCTCAAGGGAAAAAGCCAGAATCTTGCATATTACCATCATCTTCCTGTCTCAACAGTGCCTCAGCCTGTCTGTCATTCTGTCTCTCTGCAGTCATTGCATCGAGTTAATCTGTTGAACGAGACACACACAGCCCCTGAGAAAAGTTAGTGTCCTCCTGCTGCTAACCTGTAACCCCGGCAACAGCGGAGAACAGCGTCCCACTGCCTTCACATCATGCAGGAAGAACTGCAAAGTTATTTAATAACGATTATTTTAAAATGCAGCTAACCATGGCTGCACGTCCTCAATGTATTCCAAAGTTCAGAGAAAACCTTAAATAAGCAGCTTGTACTGTATGTAGTGTGTGCTTGGCCCGTGACATGAACGCAGCATTGTGCTGTCCTACAGCAGACAGAAGGCTTCGTGATGCAGAACACACACCTTCAGTTTACACACACACACACACACACACACACACACACACACACACACACACACACACACCCACACACACACACCCACACACACACACACACACACACACACACACACACACACACACACACACACACACACACACACACACACACACACACACACACACACACACACACACACACACACACAGCTCTCTTTGTGATAGTTGAAGAAAGTCCACTCTGGTCTTGGTCCATCAGCAGGAAGAGAGATCATGTCCCGGGCCCAACCGGTTCACATGTGTCCCAGGATTTGCCAGGGATCTAGTCTTGTACCATGTTAAACTCCGATCCCGTCAAGAGAAGGTGCGGCTGGTGTCAGACTCACCCGGCAGCATCAGGCCGGCCAGGTGGGCCTCAGCACTGCTAAAGGGTGGCGAGTACCCTGAGGAAGGAGATGATGAGGACACAGAATGACTGTCCTACACCGAAAACAAGAGCCTCCAAAGAGATCATCCTCTTTCCTGCTGCCTTGTACACGCCTGCTATGGCTGCACCTTTATAAAAAAAAAAAAAAAGAAAAAAAAAAAGAGGAGAAAACACATTATTCCATAGATTAATTGTTTACTTTGACATAATCTGATAAAATATCAATGCTTTTTACGCAACAAGTTATTTTCCATAAGACAGGAAAACTGAATTGAATTGAGTAATGAATAGATAATTAAAATAAATCATTCTTTGACAAACACTTTGCCAGTTAAAAAAAAAATCACAGTTCACCAATATATCAAAATCTAGAGATGTCCCGAGCCAGTTCAATGGGCCCGATACGAGCTGATTTTTCTGGATTAGTATCGGCTGAATTAAAACTGAATGTCAAATTTATTTTGTGTGTTTTGTCCACCTCAGCCTGCTAGTGTCACAACTCGGCTGTCCTTTATGAAAGCTGCACTCTACAATGCATGAGTGACTCTGTCACACTACTGCACGATCATTCTCGAGTACCTGATTTATATAGATAGGCAGACGACTTACTGGTGAGGACTCCCCCACAAACTGGTCCCACGATGCCCATGAGGAGGATGGCGATGGGCATGAACCGGGCCATCTTGTGCTGCCGCAGCGTGGCGAGGGAGAGCAGCGCTGCAGGCAGGTGGAAGACCAGCGAGGAGACGGCTGCCCACAGAAACACTCCATACCACATCTCTGCACAAACAGTCATGCAGCCACACATCACTTGCTGTTCATCCAGTACAGTTTCTCACCTAACATTACCAAGAACAATGCACAATGCTTGGAGAATCTAGACACTGGCCATTAAGCCCTAAAAAAATTAATTAAAAAAAAGTCATATGTTCTTCATCACATTAAGAAAAGTGTCAAAATGTACACACCAACACAGTAGCAGTTGGTGCATTCAATCAATAGTCATCATGAATGCTTTATCATATTTGTTTGTGTTACTTTCTAAAAGACTGGCACTGGGTTGGACCTCTTTCTGTATTTAGAAGTTCGGTTGTTACTCAGAACACATTAAACGACAATGAAACGAATTCACTGCAGTCCTACATGATGTATCCTAATGCATCCTTTAGGGCAGGGCAGGGCACAGGTTGGGATACTGTTGATCACAGCACTGCATTCACCAGAATCCCCCAATGTGGCATATCCAGTCTCATAGTCAAATGTAAAACTACACACTTCACCACAGTGAACATGGCTGATCAACCCTGGAACATATACCGGACAGTGCGAGCTTCATAACAGCAGTGCTGTGGTGTCCACACGAATATATCCCGAACACTTCCATGTCATGTACGTCTCTTCCACTCACACAGCTACTACGAATGTGTAAACTATACAAAAGAGAGGCTTTAGACAGGGTTAGCCACCCCGAATACAGAAGCAGTAAGAAACTTCATTTTCCCTCAAGTAAACAGGCAAGTACACACCTAGAATGACTAAGAGATGGGCAATGCATTTTTATAATAATAATTATAATAATAATAATAATAATAATCGAATATAAGTATCTTTTTAAACGAGGTTTGGGATTGTGTCACACATGTGTTAACAGTCAAACCATTAAAACAACCGTTGAGATAAAGCAGGAAGTTAGCTAGCCTTAACAATGCTAACGCGTACCATCCAACGTCAAACAACTTCACGTTACCCAATATAAGAACGCAATTAACCAGAATTTAACACATATTAACGTTTCCCCAATGTTCGTTGAATGGAACTCACATAATGTGATACTTATTCCCCTATACAGCCTTTCGGCACTGACACACAGTGAGTATAGCTAACAAGCTACCAAACATTAGCCCACCTGAGAAGTCGTTGAGAGATGTGTCGTTTCCGCGGTGTGTGCCATTTTTCCTCGGCACTAGATTCAAACCGAGTATTTGCTGGACAAAGCCTATCTCCGTATACCTATCCTGCATGTCTCACACCGATAGTAGATGCTGCATGAATGAGAGGTGGCCAACAGACTTGTAAAACATGAGTCGGTGCGGGATTTGCCCAGACCCGATCTTGACGCAAGAAGACTAGCTAGCATCAGGATAGCATCAGGCTAGCTGTCAACACAACTTGTTTTGACGTCATCCTGCTATGAAAGCCTCAGTTCCTCCCCCAAGTTCAGTCTGTCAGGTAGCAACGCTTCGTGCTGTTAAAACACCAACCGGAGCAAAACTTAAGCAGTGGTCATTAGGCTGCAGATTAAACGCTGTAGGCTTTAGACAGTACATATTGATGATTGTGGTTAGTTAAAATTCACCCTAAATGTGGAACATTGGGAGAGCTGGAGCTAGGAAGTAGACTGCCTGACAGAATAAATCCGGGGATCAGCTGGCTCCTGGGTATAAATAAAGGCGCATTGAAATGGTCTATACACAGCATAGATATAATTACACATCAACAACAAACAGCATAAAAGGTCATTATTGACCCAAATGCTCATTTATTTTACCAACTGTGTGACTATAACTAAAATAATGTTCTACAGGAAAGTTTTTATGAATATTAGGCTTCACATTTTAACATCACTATATTTTTCTAATCAGTTAAAAAAAGATTGTAAGGATGTTGTGGTAAACAAAATAGAAGAGTAGCCTCATTATAACTAAAGTCAGATGGCAATTTTTGAATAAATTTAATTATGGATGTTGAAAAACCGACTACCTACACTGCATTGCTTAAATGTGTAAGGTGAATAGGAAAGTGGAAAAGGGCTTAATATGAATGTCAATAATGTAGGCTATAAAACATGTAGAATACTTTAAGGTTTATTAAGAAGCTGACACTAAACTGAATTGCTGGCTTTAAAAGTTGAATACCCATGATGTATGAAAGATGTGGAATATGTTTGAGATTTGAATGGAGTTTCTAGCTGAAAGACAATCAGCTTCTCAAGCTGCCATCACATGTGCAGGAAGACGGTGAGAACATGTGTTGTTCTTTTACATGAAAGAATGTTAACCTGTTCTAGTATAAACCCAAAACACACGTATGAACCTAAGACTGAGAATAAGGTTGTGTAACAATCGCAAAACCACAAAATTATCAGCAGTTTATCAGATAGTCATACTTTAAAGTCCAGGCAGTAATGTTTTACACCAACTCCTCATATTTAGACTGATCTTTAGTTAGTTAAGGAAAAACAAATAGCAGTTTAGTACGAGTAGCTTGCAACTTTTATAATAAAAAAAGGTAAAAGATTTGACTTGATAAATAGTGAGATACTTTTTCTGACAAAAAATTATTACTATTTACATAACTAATGCGTTCTCCAAAAAAAAAACTAAAATGACTGACCTTGTCCAAGTTTTCCGTGGCTGCAAGAAGTTGATGTCAGTGCTCTTTAACTATGGCCACCATCAAAATCCATAACTCACCCAAAGCCCACCTTCTCTCAAGCTTACATTTTAAGTCTCCATCAACATTTACGCTGGTTTTCAATGCAGCAAAGCCTCAGACAGCGAGTGCAACATACTGACTGATAATTACCATCTAATGCAGTGTTTCACATTAAATCTAAATTCCAGTGAAACTTTTAAGACTTTTACAGCCAATTATGAGTAATTGTATTGATATTTCCCGATTCCCTCTGAAAGTGAGCATTTTAAGATCAATGAGTACTCAAACAATCTCTAAAGAACCCTGTTGGGATTGTGTAACTGGCCTCATGAACCTTAATCCTGACAGACAAGTCCAAGAAACCATCTGCAAAGACCATTTAGCTTCAGAAATTAAGATGAAATTTAATTAATTAATAATCTGACAAAAAGTGTGTTGTTCCATCATCAGTAAATAGTGAATCATTTGTTTCCAAGATGTAAATACAAACCTGTCACATTTGGTGAGGGGAATCAAAGCGATTCCATGGAAAAAAGGAAGGCTGCAGTGTGATTTCTAGCAACAAAGACAACCACGTCAATCGCAGCAGCAGGCAGATGCAACGTAACTGGTCTGTTTAGGGCTCAGTGCCAAACTGAACCTAACGTGAACGGATATTCAGCAGCAATGCTGCAACAGATCTACTGCCAATCAAGATTAGTGGATGTTCATTGTTTTAGCAGTACGTTTGAAAATTCTAAGACAAATGTTCAAGTCAATCCATCGCTTCATGCTCATGAAGGCAAACTTAAGTTGAGGTGGTGATTCAAAGAAAAACAATGGTGGAACAAGGATGCATTCAGACTGACAATAGCACTTAAAACACTTTAAACTTAATCAAAAAGGACTTCCTAGATTAAACCTCACAGACAACACTAAAGGTCTGGTGGGGGTGTTGCTTTGGTTACTGTTGATGAAACAGATGCAAAGGAAGGCAGGAAGTTTGAGTGAAGGCTCATCAAACGCCAAAATACTGCAGCGCATATTTTGAAGCGATCATCCTATCCTTCCACAATCAACAATTAGCAGGTAAACAAGTCTCCTTTGCAATTAACTTACAAAATGATCTACCAGGACTGTGCATACTGATTTGAATGGTCAACATAGTGTGTTGTCAGATGCACCCCAGATTTGCCAACAGCAGCTTGAAAAGAAAGGTGCCATGTTTTTTTTAATTTTTTTTTTTTTTATCTCAGTGCTTTTGTCAATCTGAACACAGTCAAAAAATAAACACCTGTGGCTGGGACTTGGTCAGCAGGTGATATTACAAGTGTCCAAATTTACAATGATAACTTAGTTCTCTTCAGGTATAAATTCTTATCGTAAGGTGACTGAATCACACCTACAGGAGCTCCGTGAGGCGGGGCACTGGCTAATCTGTCAAAGGCTAACTCATTTGCAAAATTCTTCCTGCGAGCAGTCGCCCTTTAACAATCCGACTTCAATCCCCTACACAGTAATGCTGTAGTTACCAAAAATCATAGTTTACAGTTGAGAACCACTGGTCTAGGAAAAAAAAAGAAGAAAGAAGAAGTTTTGAGCCTAAGAAGAGAACTGAGGTTCTAAATAAGTTTAGTTGGGACTAAAAACACAAGCTCAGAATGCATTTACAGCTCAGTTTAGGCTGTGTTGACAACATACTGCAACTGTCCCGTTTAGCCTTCTAGCTGCAGGGTAGCAACCCAGTTAGCATGAAGGCAGCCTGCTAAAAGGGGAGAGGGTGTGTTGGTATTGCTCTTTAGTAACAAAACATAACCATCATCCTACTTCTATAATAAATAATAAAAAAAAAGATACCAAAAAAGCGTGTCAAATCTTACTCAATGTAGAAGAATACAAGTGGAAAACATTTACAAATAATACCTGCAGCAAAATAAAACTTTAAGTGTGTTTTATAAAATGTGTTTCAATTGGTAGGAGCAGCTTCGCTCAGAGACACAGATCAATAGTGGGTGAGAATTTTAAATATAGCAACTGTTGTATTAAGTATGCAGGATAACAGATCCAGCCAATAACAACAGATTGATGGTTGGTTGAGACACCAATCAGCTATTCTGTTTCTGCAGTAATTCATCTTATGTTTCTGTATACATTTTTCTTTTTATAAAATATTTTATTCATACAATCATTTCTTTAACTATAGCAACATTACTATTTAATTTTGAGTGGCAAGATATCAGTCGCACATCACCTCATAAGAACAATAGTATATAAACAAATGCAGAAAAAAAATTATTCTGTATCCATTTGAGTATGTCTCTCATTTTGCTTTTCAGTTCATCTTGTGTCTGTACACCTGTCTGTCTGTCTGTCCGTCCGTCTCGTCAGTGATGAGCCAATGGGAGTATTGCTGGTCCTGGTGGGGGCGTGTGATTGGTACAGCTCTGAGCAGTGGCCTCCGCTGAGTGGCCAGGAGGAGGGCCCTGCATGGCAGAACAGGCTGGACATTGGCTGGCATACGGTCACCCTCACGCTGGCCCGTTTACAGCTGGCTCTGAGGACACGGCACTCTGGTCCAGTCTGGGAGGAAATTCAAAGACAGACATATGGATCCATTTGAAGACAGAAGGAAAACAAATGTTGATTTTTGAGTGATAAAATAACTAAGGAGTAGCTCTAAACTACAGAAACCTTTCTCTGAGTAAATGTTACATGTTCATTGGTAGTTTAATACTCTTATGCTGGGTTGCACCATCAAGGATTCATTTAATCTAGGATTTAGTTCTAATCACATTTAAGCACAACTAATTTAAAGAGTAAATCCTGATGTAAAACTAAGCAGAGCTTTTGCACAATTGAAAAACTCCAATATAATAAAACTCAATTTAGTAAATCCAAGTTTATTGATGTTACGCAAAATAAAATAGTTTAATCAATATGGAGATGCTTGCTTACCCAAATAAAATGAGTAAGAAAATAAGTAAATAAATATGCATGCTGTCGGGTAAGTAAGCTATAAAAAGGGGAAGGGTTGAATGTAAAACATGTGCTAGCTAGCTTAATGAGAAAAACTGGATGTCTTATTAATGGAGCAATATGGCCAAATAATAGAAGATTTTAAAAAACAAGACTTCCTGTTCAGCTCCATAACAGTTTACTTGCTTAACTGGTATCTGAGTCCGTCTCCAACTTTCTTCCAGGAACTTGATTTTGCTGGATCCATCTCCAAACAGGCAGCCATTTCAAAAGCTAAACGTTCTCAAGTGTTAGTTTAAAGTTAATACTGGATCACATTTTAAATTGGAGTTTGAAGTTTTGCTGCAACAGAATTAAGCGTGATGTAGGTTTAGAGTGAAAACTAAACGGACATTGAAAGAGGTTTAAATGTAATACTTCTTCATTTCAAGATAGTCTTAAAGTTTGGTGCCACACGATTTAAAGTACATTTAAGGGGTTTCTTGGTTTAGGGCAGTCAGACTTACTTAGCCTCCTCTATGGCTGACATTTCCTCTACAGGACCATTGGGAAGCTCCGCTGTGGACTGACACTTCTCACTGCTTGCAGGAGACACAGGAGGAGAGAAAAAAAGTTCACCAAAGAGCGAGCCTAGAATCATATTAGCATGACTTTGGTTGGATCACGTTTTATAATTTTGTACCAGTGATAGAACAATGTAAAATGCATTGTAAGAGATTTAAATGTTTTCAACAACATTATTAAACATAAAAAAATATATAGAATTCTAAAAAATTATATGAATTATAATTTAAAAAAAAGGAGTTGCACTGTTTGATAAGCGATTCCTAATTTGGTACATGCCTGCCTGAAGGTCACGTTACCTTCACAGATCTATAAAACAGAAACCAATTACAGATCTGGTTTAGTAAACGATGCAGATTGGGATTTTTGTATTGCGATAACGACAACTCTGCTGTAGGTGCCGTGTGTTTTTGTTTTTGTGAACAAAGCCTATGTACTTATGTGTGGAGCTTTTACAGTGTTTTAATTAATCAATTAATTCATTGATAAATACAAAACCGAATTTAAATGAGGCATTACAAAGATCACAAGTAAAACATTTTTTTTACGTAATTGATAAATACTTTTTGCTTTTCCATTTACCTATATGCCATCCTACAACATTGCACCTCACAATTATTTTTCTTTCCGATTAAACATTTACAGTACAGTTTCCATTTTGTCTGCGCTTTAATCTAATCACATTTTTAAATGTGCTTTGGCACTGATGCCAGCTGCATTAAGGTTGTGATCCAATTGATATAATGCAATTTTAGTTAGTTATGAGGAATGTAAATTATGACTGTATCCAACTGCTTTAGACACTGAACAGTCCCAAACGTTTCCGGGCTTAGAGATATCATGTAACTGATCATTTCTGTACGAGAAGTGCTAAATACGGCAGAGTGTGCGCACAAATGTCTTTTTTAATGCACGTGTTTGTGTTGTGTCTGACCCTGTTTTGGGACAACAGGCTGCGGCTGAGCTGTTGATGCCCGTTCTCTCCGAATCCACACACTCCACTACTGAGTATTTCTCTGAAGAAGCACTCTTCTCTTCATCACTGGAACACACAGGTACAAACACACAAACACACAAATGTACATCAATACCATATGAGGAGATTCATACCAACCACCGTCCCCACAGAAACACACAGAACACCGTGAGATGTGAACAGTGAGGCATGCTGAACTGACTGACAGAGCGCACTAAAACAAAAAGATGAAGGTGTTGAAATGAGGAACTGTGAACAGTATGTAGGAAAAGCATCAAAATGTACAGCAAATGGAGAAATTCAACGGTTTTGATCGTTTTGCTACAATGCTCTGTATATTGTGTAGTTAGAGCCAGCAAATAGTAGGCAGGCCTACAAACTCATTTGGACACCGATTAGACCAAAATTGCCAGCCGTCAGTCTTGCTTTGTCTCAGAGAACCACCAATAATCTTGATGAGGCCTCAATCAAAGCAAAACACCATCAAACATCCAAATATGATCCAATACTTGAGGTGCTACATAATTATTCAACACTTGTTCATTTCAGAAAACAAGTGGTCATGCTATAAGAAGAATATGTGTGAAATAAAAAATCTCTGGTTATTGTTAAATTCTTTACCAAACGCAATATTATTCATACCAGTATCTTCATGCTTGGTTAAAAAGTAGTCTTATTGAGTACTAACAAAAACATATACATCTTTAATGCTACTTCATTTCCAAAAATGGGAAACAACCACACTTAATGAAACTTAAAACTTTATGGAAATAGGTTTTTGCTATTGTGCAAAAATCAATGCTCAAAAGAGAAGCTTTGTTCTTCCTGCACAATGTGGCTGCTGGGCCTTTCACCATTAGACTTTGGTGGTTTAGGATTGAACTTTTCACATCAGTATTGGCACATACTGTGAGTCAGTCTATAAGTAACAAGAAATTGCAGTACCTAAAAGCCCAAAATGTGTTTGTGGTCATTTTGAAAGTGTCTCACAGTTCGTGCACCAGAGAGAACTTTCAAGTTTATTTCTACAAAAACAAATATTCGCAACTAAAATTAAAGTCAACCTTTAATATTAAGGTTATTGATAGGATACATTAAACAGAAGTTGCATTTAATGAATTAGCAGCATCTGAGATGTAAAAATAATTGTTTCTACTTAAAATTATTATTGCAATACTGCTTTATGCGAAAACAAGCGCACAAGAGGCCATGCTGTTTGTATTAGCTGTTCTATTGTTGCTGTGAAGAACTGTAATGAGTGGATTGTCATCATAAATGACAGAGGAAATAAGGAAAATGTTTACCATTATTCATATGAACTACTATGCAAATGTGAGATCAAAACTTAATGTTCCATTATCATATAAATTAATTTTGTTGTCACAAGTTCGAACCCGATGACCACATTTATTCTCCTGTCAGACAGCTTGACTCGTGTAAATGGATGATTTTAATAAGCTGTGCTTGTACTGACCCATGTCCACCCAAATTGTGCATTTGAATCTTAATAATTCACAATCTTAAAATGGACACAATGGCTGAGGGCCAAAGCCAATAAAGAGGCGGACCATAAACACAAAAAAAAACTAAAAATATGAACAGAAATACTTAAAGCTGTTGGTAACCAGTAAAAATCCAAATGTGGAGAGGTAGAGGCCACTTCAGAAAACTAGCCCCCCCTTTCGGCGTAATTTCAACTCATAACTTGCTCTTAAACAGGGTTGGCCTGTTAAGATAAAAGCCATTAACTCAAAAACTGCACTTGGACAACACCTTTGGTAGAAACGCATGCAGAATGGAGATAATGAAATAAACAAACAAGGAGCTGAAACCAAAGAAGAAGATCAAAATTGGGAAAGAAAAGTTGGTGGTTGACGTGACAACAAGACTACATCACGGCTGCAGGCTGATCTCTGATTGGCTGTACATACCGATAAGATTTCAAAACTCTGAAGAAGACCACACCCACAACGCACAGCAAGAGAGAGAGGAGGGGAAGCTCAGGTTGTAAGTGTCGCTCAATTCATCAGACAGTTGTTATTTACTCAGACAGACAGACAATATAATGCAGCATCAACAAGGGGACAGAAGGACAGAGGACAACCAACTTCAAACCTGTGGATTTAGAATAGGCAAGTATTTCACTAGGGAGGCATTGCTGAAACTCGAGTATGATGAAACAGGACAGAAAGGTGGCTGTGAAAGGTTCGGTCATTTGTAGAGAATGGAGGGACAATAGTATGCTTGAATTTTCTGTCAGTTACTATGGATTTCAAAAGTGAAAAGTTTTCATGGGGGAAAAAAAGTATTGGAATGAAACTTTTCAAACCTGTGCTGCAACAAAAACCCTCTTTTCTATCCATCTCATTATGTTCAGCTGCGAGTGCTGGTTTGTGACAGAGCAGTTTGTGCAAATTGAACTCAAAGAAGCAGAGTATATATTAAGTTCACATATTTGCGCCAGTCATGGTACGGGGGTCATGGCACGCAACTACGTGTACGGTAAGTAGATTAATGGACGTAATGCGCCACCAAAGCTCAAAGCAAAATTTCAGTCTCTCAGTTTCATAGCATAAGAGATACTTTTCAGTTTTATAGACTCTTGTGACCTGTTGTTTTTTGGGAAAGAGTTTTTTCAGTGTAATACAGATGTTTGGAAAAATGTTTTCATCATAAAAATAAAAGCATGTCAAAGTTGTGAGTGAGAAGATAATACCTCAGTCCCCAGCAAGAGGATTTTGTCTGCGTTTGACACCTACACTACTGTCTTTTCAAAATAAACATTCCCTTACGCATTTGTTTTTTCCCCGCTGTACCAAACTTGGACCGAATCATGACACTTGACGCCGAACCGGGACTTCTGTTTACTGTTACACACCTAGTATTTAGCCATACAAGTAAATGTATACTTTTCAATTCTGTAGAGGGTGTTTCATACTCATAATATAGTGGAATATAACTTTAAAGCCTAAATGTACAATTAATGTAGAGCAATTTATCATGTAATTTGCCATTTTGTTATGGGCTATAACCCCCACATATTATTAAACAGTGAAAGAATGAGAACAACATGCAACACAACTGAACTAGTCTTAGTTTCTGAACTAGTATTTTCGAAAAGTTCAAGCATAGCTCGGACAGTTTGGTATTAAACCTGACCTAGAAACTGGCTTTGTTTTGCATTTTGGTGCTTTGAGCGCATAGTGCACCGATGGAATGAGGGGAACAAACTTGTGGCAGGTTCATTCCAATGAGGAAGAACAAAGTGAGAAGTTGGTAATGTTTCAGAACCACGTCTTTCTGGCGCAAAGTCACTCAGCTGCCACTTTGGCGATTTTGTCCACAAGAGCAAACTAAATACTTGCAGCACATGCACAGCAATAGTGGAATGATGATTAAAATGCAAGTTAACAATTTTAAATCAACACCAGTAGATGCATTTGAATGGCTTGGGGCCATTCAGTGAGCTAGCACAGAGAGCTACGTAGTGTTTTTGTGTGGATGTGTTTGGCGAACCTCTTGAAGACGGCAGTCTCAGTCTTGGCGTCAACAGTGAGGCTGACCGTTTCTTTCATTGAGCCATTGATGACCGTCTCAGTGATGCTGCGCTGCTCACAAGAAGGCGTTTCCTCCTCCGCTTTAGATCTCCCACAATCCTTAGGTGAGGTGGAGGAGGGAGAAGCCACACTGGTACCCAACCAGCCATCACAATCTGGGGGGTTAAGAAAAGCAACAATAGGTGTCAGATCTCAACACTTAACTCTCAGGAGGTATAGTCACTCCTCCCTAAAAGGGATTTTGATTAAGAGTTTGCTAATGAAATGAGTGAAATCATACACATTAGCAAGTGTCACATCTCATATCAAAGTGTGTCCAGGTTGTCAATATGGACATGCAAGTGCATACATCTCACCTTCAGGCTGCATGGGTGCATTGACCCCCAGAGGGTCCATTGTCTCTAGGCTGGTTTCCATAGCAACAGGAGAGTTGCACCTCAGAGGGTCTTTGGGGCTGAAAGAGAGGAGTTTCTATTTATGAAGCACTCTTTCAGATGCAAAGACAATAACAGCCAAAAGCAAGCACTGTTCTTCCGTAGCTACAGCACTGCAGATCTGTTTAGATGTCCTACCTGACGGGGGTGAAGTTGGAGAAATCAGCCCAGCCTGTTTCAGAGTTAGAGGTGGCAGGAGGAGGGGAGCTCCATGTGGCCTCAGGGAGGTCTTCTGTGGAAGAGGAGGAGGCCAAAGGAGAGGAGGCAGCAGGGTTGTTAGGGCTGGTGGCTGGAGCTGTGGACGTACCTGTGTCCATGGGGATGTCATCAAAGTTGGCCGTCCACACAGGCCCTAAAATATATATATATTATAATAATAATAATAATAATAATAATAATAATAATAATAATAATAATAATAATATTATTATTATTATTCAGAAAAATTAAGGTATTCAAACCACCACTAGTCTTACTTGCATTGACAGGCAACATATTGTCTTTCCATAACCCACATCATCAGCACTGTATTAACTGAAACATAACATCCTAAACCACGTCCAGGCAAAAGTTTTCTTACTTGGGTCTTTTCTTATCGTTATGCCGTTATGGTAGATAGTAGTCTTGGGTACACCAACCTGTGTCGACTTCCATTCTGTCGTCGGTGCTGGGGTTGGAAGCTTCAAACGGATCTCTCTTCCCGTCCTCCTCCTCAGAGTCTGTGCTTTCCTCACTGTCCGTGCTGCCCGAACTCCTGAGATGGACATGCATATCTGGAGCTATTTGTAATCTGCATCAGAGGTCTTCCTCTTTTTTATACTCTGGAGTTGTTGTCTGTGTGAATGTTTGACTTCAAGCTAAACCTTTAAATCACCAAGACAGAAAGGGCTGTCTGACAGCACGGTAAAGCGCTGAAAATATTCTAAATATATCGTACACTTAAACTGATGTTGATTTATTTATGTGTCTAAAATACGTTTTGCTGCTGCCCTGATCCACAGCCGTACATTGCTTGGCTTCCTGCTGGTACTCCCGTCTGCGTCTACAAACTACCATCTACTGTAGAGGTTCCTCATATAACAACATATTAAAACATAGCAACTATTCCTTTAACGCAGGAGCTAAAAAGTTTAGTGTTGCTGGCAGTGGAGAATCTTTCAATGACAGATAGTGCTGATTGATTATGAATCAGCAGAAAATTATGAATGATGAGTTATTCTCGTAAAATTTCACAAATGTGATGACAACCTTTTTTTGGCATTTATAGACAAAAATCAGTAACTGATTTATCAAAAACAATGATAGGTTAACTAATCAGTTATAAATAGATAAGTTATCTCTCCATTTCTTCCACTAGAATTTTATACTATAAGCCACATAAAAAAAAAAACAACCTCAAAACTAAAAAACTAGTTGTTCAACTTACATTTTGTAATGAATCCTGCGCGTTTGGTTACACAGACGACTTAAATGTACTTTTTTAAATTAGAAGGATGACTTGAAGGTATGAATGGATGTGTGTATGTGCGTGCTGGGGTATGACCTGGGGCGTCTCTGTGCCTCTGGTGCAAAGGTGACATCTTTTTCATCCCATATATCCTCCTCGTCTGAACCAGCATCTTCAAACTGCTGGATTTTCTCCTTACAGCGTGCCTCAAACAAAGCTATATTTGCCTGTGGAAACACACAGGGAAAAACACTTTTTTATCTACTGTACATCCACATACAAACTAGGGTTGGATCCTGCAGAACAAAAGCCACTCAGCCGAGAAGCACATGTATACCTCCGGTATCCTAGCACAACAGCTTCACAACAGGCCTCAAATGGATGGAAACTCAATAAAAATAACTTAGGCCCTATTCATATATGCTTACATTGTGTCATGTCTTGCATCACACTATTGGTTAAAATGCAGGCTATAGCAGGTTTTTATTTTATTAAGATCAATCCTCATATTCTATACATCGGACACACATTTGTTGTCTAAGAAGAATTACATTTGAGTCATCCCACTTTGTTGCATCCATTTTTAAATAAATGTTAACAGTGACATCTGGAAATACAAGGCATGCCATATTGATAAAATAACATTTCTTCCATCATCATTTTATCATTTACTTTATTATCTACTCTCATTGATGTATGAATTCAAGATTAATAATCAAAGTACTTACACTTTCATTTGTATTCAGTGAAAAATTGATGTCTGATATTCTATCAAAGGGAATACTGCAATGTTAAAGAGAACAGAGTTTAGTTAAGTTAGGGTCGTTAGGCATTCATATATATGGCAACACACAGGCAGACAGGCTGTAGCACACAGCTCCAACACTTCATACTGCAGGGAGAACTAAAACTTATTCTTACCCCATGTCAGGTTCACATCAACATAAAAATAGTGCTGAAGAGACGTGGCTTTTGATAGCCACTTTTGATCTTTATATACATGCTTTTTTTTGTAATCGGGTCAAAGAAAAGCAAATAGTCATAAACAGGCCCTGGCAGAAAAAAACATTGCCCTTTTCCTTTTCTTTTTTAACAAGGAAGCCAAAATAGCCACTTTCAACATTGCTTAGTGGATGGCAGTTTCCCAAAATATTATTTGTTCCAAAATTTGAAATGGTTTATCAAACATTTGAGGAAAAGTCCAACATTTGGAGGAATTGTTTGCCATTTTACCCAAAGTTGGATTAATTTTCCGGACTATAAGGCGCACTTAAAAGCCTTTAATTTTCTCAAAAAACGACAGTGCGCCTTATAATCCGGAGCGCCTTATATATGGATTAATTCTGGTTGTGCTTACTGACCTCGAAGCGATTTTGTGTGGTACACGGCGCTCACGCGCTCTGTCAAAATGTTTTAGTACGACTTTGGTAAACTACAAAGCTGCACCGCTTGCAGCATTACGGCTACCGTGGTCAGGAGCGTCGCGGAGTGATACATACTGTGCTTCACCATAATATTACAGCGTGTGTGTGTGTGTGTATAAGGACCCCAAAATGGCGCCTGTCAAGAGACACGCTTACGACGCGGACTTCAAACTCAAGGCTATCAGTCACGCAGTAGAACATGGGAATAGAGCAGCTGCAAGTGAGTGTATTGTGTTGTATTTTACGTGTTACAACTGAACAAGGTTGGGAGTTATTGTGAATACGCTAACGTTTGATTTAGCGGTATCAGACTGTTTTTTTTACGTGTTACAACTGAACAAGGTTGGGAGTTATTGTGAATACGCTCATTAACGTTTGAACAATGTTGAGAGTTTTTGTGAACACGTTTAATAAAGTTTGACTTATCTGACTGTTTTGTTTCGCTTAATACGCCTTATAGTCCGGTGCGCCTTATATATGAAAAAAGATCGAAAATAGACTATTCATTGACAGTGAGCCTTATAATCCAGTGCGCCCTATAGTGCGGAAAATACGGTAATATCATCTGAAGGCTTAGCCTAACTAAGCACAAAGACCTGAAGCAGAGGGAAATTGCCATCCAAGCTTAGTCAAAGGTTAATAATACACCTTTCAACAACTCCTGTCACACATACTAAAGCTGTATATAGATTATAGCAATTATTTTAATTATCAGTTATCCTACTGATGATTTTCTCAATTACTCCTTTAATCCAGACAGAATTCTAGATTTTGTCCCCAAAAGGGAAATTTGTTTCCACAGAGTGTAACAGTGTGCATGGGTGCCTCCAGAAAAAAAGATACATTTACATAAAACATAGATACATTTGAACAGAATACATAGTGCATTATTTGTATTAGCGAGCTATGGAATTTAGCCCTGCTATGGCAGAAGGGAGGGGAAAAGACTTTCACAGCCAGAGAAAAACAAAAAGTGTTCCTCCTGGTCATTTAAATCGGATCTAATCATAAACGTTTAGGGAGCACCCCTAATGTGTATATGTAGTAGATGTAGTAAGTAAAAACTAGGGGTACTCCCTAACATTCATGACTAGAATCATCAGTTGAGAACAGAGGTTGTGTTAACGAAATATTTTCCGTCATTGAATGACGGCTAAATCTGAAGACAGTGTCATTTTGACAGATTGGAACACTGATGAGGGCGATCTGTCGGAACTTCAAGTCATTCACAGCGCATCTCCTCTCTGTGAGGAGCAGCGGCGCTGCTGGTGCAGGAGGAGTTCATCCTGCAGGAACAGTAGCGCCAAGATCGAAAAGTGGCTGATGGTATGGCTCAGCAGCATATGCTGATACCTGAAGTCATATGGCGCTCGCGTTCCACCGGCATATATCTAACGGCAGGTGCCGCTTGAAAGTGGTATGCCACTCTCAGACTGTCACACAAGTAACGTCCTCTGGTGCGCATTTCCCATAAATGTATATTTTTTTATGTGTTAATTGACAACGTTGCGCAACATAGCACAGTTTCTCTAGTCTAACATGGATGTTGTTAGCCTAGCCACCGTAGCATGACTAATCAATAACAGAAATTTAGAGCCAAGTAACTAAATTATATTGGTATTATTTTTGGCGTGTTTAATACTAAAATGCGATCAAACATTATATAAAATTCCACGTCGCGGATCATTAACCAGGCATACGCATGTCATACTAATTATTCACCATAAAGTCTTTGAATGAGTAGCCTACTTTCTGTTCTGTTATCGATGAGTCAGACTGGCTATGGTGTTAGACAAGAGAGACTTTATACAATCCCTTATTAAAGCCAGAAAATATTAATTTATGAGAAATATGCATCATGGGACGTTACAGATGTGACATTCTGACAGTGGGATACCACTTTCAAGCCGAAAGGGTATATGCCGGTGGAACATGGGCGGTACCACTCTCGGCATGTGCCGCTGAATGGTAATGGCATACCATTAGCCGCTTTCCAATCTCGCCGCCACTCGGCTGAAGTGGCGCTGCTAATTCAGTAGCGGAGTGTGTGGAAGCAGAGCGCCGCGGGTTAGCCTTCAGAACAAAATTAGTACGGCCATAAGAAATCGCCTGTTCGAGGCAAACGCACAAAAACTACTTCTGTAAAATTGCTTTGTTCATATTTGGGCACAATATTGGCAGTGTTTTTAGATGCATCCATTGTCACTGCGGGGAAACAAATTTAATTTGCTTCGTGTGTGTTGACATGGAAAGTGACCGCACAGTCGGTATCTCTGATCATCTTTATTCTCCATGCACAATCTAAAAGCTAGTTTTATATATTAATTATTTTAAAATTAAAATAAATGAATGCCAATTTAATGCTACTAAATATGCCTTATTTTATATTTTTTAAATGACGGGTTATAGATTATGACGGACATTTTACGACCCTGTCCATCAAAATGACAGACAACGAGAAAATCTAACACAACGACTGTTTGAGAGGCTCCTGAGTCGAGCCTAATTGTCAGTGGAATATAGAGTATAACTGAATTTCGACCAGGACACACTAAATTTTTTTGATTGTGTGGAAATGCAATATTCTCACAATTATTGTGTTTATGTAATTATTATAATATTATTGTATTTATGTTATCACAAATTATTAACAAAGGCTTTTAAACTTAAGTCTTACAGGCGATACCTGAGACTAAACATTATTGTTAAAGAGCAGTTACTTGTTGAAACTATTTCTAGATTAACAAGTTTTTTTTTTTTTTCCTCCTCACATTTGACGGAGCACTAGCAGGTTCTCCATGCTTGTAGTTTTTGTGCCAAGCCAAGCTAAAAACAGTGGGCCTATCTTTGTGCTGGAAAGCCTTTAATTACTTAATTATGACTCAGGTAAAAATGCTGGTTTTCTTTCAAATCCAAACTGTTGCTTTTATTAAGCAATGTCAGAATTTAGGGAGTCATGCTCGACAGCTAAAGCAGCTTCAAAGAAGTGAATGAGACTGCAACTAACTATTAACAGCAGTAGTCAGATTAAGAGTATACGTTAAGTCCTATCCACACATGAATCCAACACTCTCCATTCCCATCAGCTCATACCAGCCTGCAAAGCCCACACAGTGGAATTTCTCCATCGAACCACCCTATTACTATCCCCCCTTCTCAAAGTTTGGGAAACTGAAATGGCACATATAGGTGTGCATTCATGATAACTGGCAAGTATCTGACCTGTATACAATGTGTTTTTAAAAGCACAGGAAGCTGATGTCCAGTGTACATTTGTTCAGGCCTTGGATAGGTCCAGTTGACCTTTAAAAAGGCCAAGTCAGATACGTTCCAGGCATCTCGCCTGCACAGAAGGGAGGACCACCAGACGGACCTGAGCCTCAATTAGAACGGGAGCATCATCAGGTACACCAATACAACAGTTCTGTCAATCACATACCTCAACATCCCAATATTTACCCTTCATGTCACCCTTACATGAAATAGCATCATGTAGAACTGACAGAGAATTCAAGACACCAAGAAATGCTGCTGTGTGTTCAATCTACCAGTTCAGCTTTGTGCCGTTTATTGAATATTGACTGAATGAACTCCATTGAGTATTGATGGATGTCTTTTAGTAGGATAAAACCTCCAGACTTCCCATCTTTAGAAACGCATGCATGCATGCATGCAGGTTAATCCATTGAAGATCTACTGTCTAGAAGGTTAAAGAAAAACGTTTATTTTGAACTGCTCTTTTGTAAAACTAATAAAAGTTACAAGAATAAATGTCAGGACTTGAGGAAGAGATGCTGCTGAAAGTTTGTATTGGTGTATTGCTCGTTTCACCCAGCCCAACGTCTCATTTTGCAAAGTCTGAGAATGCTAAACCCAAAATCTATGGAAAGAAAAAGCTCTACTTCAAACCACAAATTGTTTAAAGTGAAACAGACTTTTTTGATCATTGATCAACTAACAGCCATCTCCCACAGCCCACAACAGTTGCAGAAGATTATACCCCCAAAACTAGCTTGCCGTAAGAAATACAGAAAGGGACAGCACACGAAAACACAAAAGCTTGATATTATGGTTTCTTCATTTATATCAAGCCATATTTTGTATTTATTATGGCAGTCATATCAAAAAAGAAACAAGGCACATTTAGGAGGGAATGGAATTCGTTTTAATGCCTGAGAAAAATGTTTAGCTTTTTTTGCAAAAAAAAATGTTTAGCTTGGGCAATAGTCATTACTGATATTGATCTTTTTGGTTTAATCATCACTTCAAATCTATATAAAAATGATGCTGCATGACATAAAGTGGCATTGAGATTTTAATGTCAACAAGAAAGCTTGGAATAGGAATCAAACAAACTGTTCTTGTGTTACGACATGTCATAACAATGGGCCTGACAATGAAGCACTTAAAAAGCTTTTTCGATTAAAAGTGATGTGCAAATAAAGATCCTATTATTGAATAAACAAATGAACCCACCAACTTTGTAATGTCTTAATTGCCCTGTCCCTTCAGTGTTACACAGTAATATTTAGATAGCAAGTCCAGTCATGCAAGATGAGTACTCACTCCACAACATCGTCCTGATCAGCAAACTCTTCGTCATTGAAGCCGAACTGCTCAATAAAATTGGACGTCATTTGTTGCATCTGATAATCAGAAAAGGCCTGGCAAAACCCAGGACCAACGATAATGATATAGTCTTGGCTCTATACAAAGCTGGTCATTACTTGCAGTACACAAAATAGCAAATGCATATACTAAGATGTAAAAATAAAAGAATATATAACAAGTAGGCTAGACAGGTTAATAGCTAAAAGAAAAAAGAACAAACATGCATTTACAGTCAGATGCCAAAATGCTTTAACATTAGTTTAATTAAAATAGATATTTTTTTAAAGTACCTGTAAATGTTCTTGAATAATATTAATAGTTAAGTAAATTAATGCAAAACATGGTCGAGAGATGTTCAAGTAGATTTTTATTGTGCATGACCCATAGTCACCATATATTTGAAGATTAAAATGAACATGCAGAATTTGACGTTTTCTGGTAGGGAATGGGGGGAAACGCGTTTTGTGTTGAAGAACAGGAGGTGTAAAACAGTTACACTTTTGAGAATATGCATTGCATATGTCCCATTACACCTCAACAAGCAACGAATGACGAGGGCTCCAGGAAAACACATCTGTATTCCTGAGTGGTCATTTTGTTCAATGACAATAGAAACTGATCATCATCAACCAGAATCTTTGTATTAATTACTCAATCTATGTAGCCTGTAATGCATTATTTTCTGAGAATACAATTTATTAAAAGTAGCCATTGTAAGACTGGCACTTTTGAAGCACTTTTTGTAATATAGGGAAAGGTAGGTATACTCCAACAGTGGATATTTTTTGGGGGGCTTTTGAAGAAAACTGACAGTTGTCTCCCTTTCTATGCAAATTGGGTTTAAAGTACTTTTATCCAATGTGGACTGATTCTTACAGTTGTCTATAGTATGCTGGTCTCACACAGACCACTTTGATGAGATATGCTTCAAGGACTTGCCTCCAATCGATTACCACAATTATCCAAAGAAAAGCTAACAGTTTCTGTTTAAGACGGTCACAGAAAGACTAACAAATATTTGTAGATCAGCTAGATCTTTGTGGCTATGGGCCTGCTTTTGTGCAAGTTTGCATTTGTGTGCATGTGTGCTTGTTTGTGTTTAGGTCTTACTTGTTGTAGAGAGGAGTCCTGGTGAAAGCCGCTGTCTTTAAAGTCCACCTCATCATCACTGGAAGAATGGATGTGGTGTGTATTCACCTAAAGAAAAAAAACTATAATTTTAGCAAAGGGTGGGCATTTAAGAAAAAAAATCTATTGACTACATCAAGGTGTATTCCACACCACGCTACTGAACGGCATAGCGGTCTTGTGTAATAGAATAAATCCCTCTTGATATTTGCATGTGCTGTGCTGCAGTGCGTCCTAATCCTTCTTAAAATGTACATTGAGCTTAATTACTCATGGATAACAGTTGCAGACACGTGTTGAGAGTATCTGTACTCAGAAAACTGGATCTAAAAAGAAACAGACCTTTAGATTCAGTCAAAGTTTCATTTCAAATCCAATATGCTGGAGTACAGAGACAACACAATAACAAATGGCATTATACAAATAGCGAAATATACATTACAGCTTGACGTCAGAGTTGATGTGCATGTGGTTACTCACCAGGTCAACAGTGTTTCTCTTGTTTGTGTCAGACAGCTGGCCAGAAATAAAGGCCTCCCAGTTGTCTCTGTCCTCTGCTGGGAGCTCTGACACACACACACACACACACACACACACACACACACACACACACACACACACACACACACACACACACACACACACACACACACACACACACACACACGTTAAAGAATGGTGTTCTAAGTCCATTTTAGATGCCACTAGTTATTATCCTGATAAACAAAAATAGGCTGAGCATAGATGCGTGATGCCACAGGATTTCCACCCCGTTACCACTACCAATATGAGATATCACACATAACACAATATAGTCAATCGTCTCAAACTGAAAAATGAGGTTAAAGCGAATTTACAAGACAGAAGAATACAGAGAGATACGAGTTCTTACCAGAGATGAGCTGTTGTATCTGTGGTCCATTAGGGCCTTTGTCACAGTTATGAACTATAGAGTTGGCTATTCTGGTGAGGTGGCCCATGTATCCTCGTCGCCGACCACCTTCTGCCCTAAAAACACACAAACAAATCAATACAATTATGACATTATCAGTTATAACTATCACCACTAAAGCCAAGCAACACTCTCCTAACTAATCTGAACCATGACCAGCAGTGATTATGGTAAAAGGAGCAAAAGACTTTTGGGTTTGTTGCATTCTCTTTTCTACGACAGCAAATGACAACTTAATAACATATTGTCACACCTTGACAAAGTCACTTCTGGTCTCACAGAGCAGAATACTCACTGTTCTTTCTCATTGGTGTTCCAGGCATCTACGATTCTCTGTATAAACTGGCACTTTTGAAACAGCTGGTGGAGGAAAATACAAGCAAATTAAATACAACCAATTCAGTGTGGCCACGATGTAGTGCATACTTGCTGATGTGTCTGCGCTGACACACACAAAAACTAATACACCACTAGAGATGTCACATGAACCAATACTTCGGTACCAAGTCAATGCCAAAAATTCTGGAAGTGTGATGTTTTTCTACAGCACCGTAGGCACCTGGGGGGGCTCGAGACTAACGGCATCCCATTTATTATTATCAAGATTACTTGTGGAAATTAAATGCAGTATTTACCTTTCACACAAGGGTTACAGTCATTACCAATGCATCTTTCCAACTTTACAATAAATAAAACTCTGACAAAGACAGAATAGCTCCATTAGCTATTTTAGTCTAGAAATAACATCATTACCAACATTATTGTTTACACTGAATGTTTGGCTGCAACACATTTCGCTTAATGTTTTTATCTATGTAAAGGCAGCTTCAGTTTGCTAAAACAAAGCGACCGTTGCAGTTTTGCAATAGTCCTAGCAGTAAAAGCTTGACAAAATCTAAACAATTACATCACATATAAAGAAGATATATAAGAACTGATGTAACTATCACTTTTTATTCTAATCTTACATGTTTGATGAGGATGCTCTCCCTTGCATTTTCCTGCTCTGTGTCTGGCTGGATGTCAGTGGGTGCGGGGGGCATAGCCAGAATCATAGCTGTGCAGATCTCCACTTGAATGTGAAGGAAGTTGTTCCAGATATATTTGAAATACATATCCTGTGGAGCAAAATATAAGGAAAAATAGGTAGTAATTAGTAAATATTTTTGATAGTCTAATACTGATCTTTGCTTTAATAGACTACTAAAGAAAACATCAGTTATCATGAGATGTTTTTTGTATCAGTTAAAGAAACATTTTACACAGCCGTTTTGTTCCTGACATCTATAGTCGCAGTGACTAACGTTGCCTTGTTAACTAACCCCTGTAAAACAATCTCCAGTTTAACAGTTATCTAAACAACTTTCTAAAATGAAGCCAAAAGCAATTAAACCTGTAAATGTCAATTATAACTTTAACTACAGCAAGTACAGCAGGTAAAAGTCAAACCAGGAAAATGCTGTGCAAGATCAAATGGTTGGCTGAAGCACTACCGTTTTCAGTGGCAGCCCAATTAATGGTTAAGGTCAAGTTTACTTTATAGTGTCCCATGGGGTTAGGGTTGGACCAGGGTTAGATCAAGACCAGACCATCACAATACAACACATTAAATAAGAACACTTGCAAACATCAGCCTGACAAAAAACAACCAGCCAATTAATCACAAGCCATTCACTCTGTTAAAAGATCCACAAATTCAAGGCACACATCTCAAAACCTACACACCTCAGTACATAAATTACCAGCAAACCAACACGTCCCCCTTTGTTAACAAGCAAACACAATGTATTATTCACAATATTTAGCTACAACAAGAAAATGACATTTAACAGTATAAAATATGATAAGTTTCAAAAAGATTGATGAGACATAAAAGGTTTGACATTTGTTAGCATTGAAGCAATAACAGGGCAGAAGATTCAAACTTTCTAAGCGCAGTGTACCATTTACACTGTTCTACGAGTTCTGTAGGCATTGGGACAATTGTTGAGCTACTTATCAAGGGGCAGAGATCACAAAAAAACATTCTACAAAAAGGCAAAACCTATTGGATATATTGTTCAACCTGAACATCGGATCTCCTCAAGGACAAAACAAAGATTTTGTATAAGACCTTTGATATAATGTCTGAATCTTGCCTGGCCTCCACTTTTTTATCCATTTACATTTGCTTAATTGGAGTTTTAATATTAATTTATCAAACTTACTTGTTCACTTTAGTGCTGAATGACTCTTTTGTTTCAGTCCGTTTAATACTGTTGTGCCCTGTATCCAAATAATTTCTGAGTAAGACACTTTCATATATTATTTCACTATATTTTGCCTCAACAAATTTATTTAAATAATTAATGGTAAGGCTTGTTTTGTGACCAATAGCTGAGTTGAATCAGATGAAGTCTAATATACTTTTTTCACATGCCGAGTAAACCTGCTGACAAAACGTAACCTTTTGGTGGAAATAATTGTGTGCAAGTGCCTTTTTTTAATATGGGCCGAAAGGTTCAAATGAAACAGGACATAAACTAGACAAAAATACAATTGAGTATATGCAACCCTTGATCACAATCTTTGATCAAAATCTTCGTTAGTTGTCGTTACATTTTACTGCAGTTAGCTTGTAAGCTTGGCGGTGAGAAAAAAGTCTGGCCCAAAACAAATACCTAAAGCAGATATCACTCACTAGTATGACTCCCAGTGTGTTGAGGTTAATGAGTTCTGTGTTGATGCTGTGAGTGTTGCTCTGCAACAGACTGGCCACCAGTCTGACTACATTGAGCCTGGTGTTGCCCACAGGAGGGTCCAGAACCCCCCACGTCGTCTTCATCACATTCGCCTGTTGGTGGAGAATAAACACTGCTCAATATACACACAACTGACAGTGACACGGACACGGACACACACACTAATGAATACTTATGTGGTAGGAGACTATTTGTCACAAACTGATTCTGTGACTGGACCATCTGTCATCTTCAGCTGTTTTCTAAGAAAAGTTTTAAACATACTAATTCAAACTAAACTGAAAACAGCCAATAATGGGTTGGACTAAAAGGACAAAAAAGTTCCATGCAGACCGCAACCCGGTAACTTTAATCTACAAGGCATTTTGTTATTTTAAAACAGTTTACGGCTGTCTGCGTGGTTTTTACCTTTGGGGGTTCCAGTAGCAGCTGGTGAAAGTCTTTAAGTCGGGGTCTCACAGCCTCTAGAATGCTGTGGTTGACTGAGAATGAAGGGTGGGACATCCCAGGGGGGCATTCCATATGACCCTCAAACCTATAACATAGAAATGTAAAACCTAATGAACTAGCTCACCAAGTCTTTTGGACTGTGCCTAAAGTAAAAGCCTAGGAAAATAATTATGGGTTAAGAATCTGATATTGAAGGATATCTAGACAGTGTTTTCTTATACCGCCACCAAAGTAGTGGGAACATTTATGGTAATAATGGAGGCGGGTAGACGTAAAAATGTAGATATTATTTAAAACATGTGAACTTTGGTTAAATCAGGATGTTCATGTTTGATCAGTTGACTGCTCATGTTTCCGTCATGAAATCTTGAAATATATTTTCCTACTTCACTTATTTTACAATTTTCCTTATTTCATATTCTCCCAACATTCTCATCAACTACTATATACAGTATGTCCAATGTCAAACAAGAGAGGCCAAGGCCACAGGACGTACGCTGGTCTCCTTGTCTCAAACAATGTGAGGAGGATCTGGATAACACTGACAATTGCAGATTCATTCTTCTCCTTGTCGAAGATATTAGACAGCAGCTGCTCCACCGTTTCCTGCCTAATGAGGAGGACAGAGATGAAGATGAAGGGAAAGCATGCTTCAAAGTCACTGTTTATTAGTCTACTAGGCAAAAATGACTAAAGCCAATGTTAGAATATATGTTATTATCATACACTGTAAAATTAGTATTATTATCTTTTAATCAACAAAAGCAAAAACGGTGAGGAAATAAGTGATGTACGTGAAAATCACTGAGACAGTAATAAGAACCAAAATCATATTGAATTAACTGAATAAGGAGAACTCTTACAGGACTGACTGTAAGAGTTCTTGTATATAAATGCATGCATACTTTTCAAGTGTGGCCAGAAGTGGGTCTGGATCTGAGGAGCCCTGGACCTGGAACATCTGGTCTCTGCTCAGTCTGATGATCTCACACAGTGACTGGGAGGCATTGGAGTGTCTCTGAGTCAAGAAATGTGGATAAAAAAAGAAAAAGAGACCGACTCGCTTGAAAAATACAATATTCAATCATCCAAGCAAAGTCCTAATATTCCTGAACAGATTTAAAACTAACAATAGTATTCATCTTGATGCAGACTAAAAGTTATAAGCATATAACATAAAATGGACTGATCTTTGACTGTAGATGTTGACATGTAAATTCTCTGAAAACATTCATACGTATCAAAAATAGTAGTTAATAATTTCATGAAAAACGCTCCCCGATTCATAGGACTTAAATACGAATGGAAGAAACAGTGAAGTGTGTGTGAAACTCACATCCTCATCTTGAGAAGGTTGTACCATGTCCACCAGTCTCTGAATCACCTTCTCCTCATTCAGCCACTGAAAGGGCAGAAGGCAGAGATGTTGGGGCAGCACACAATATTAGGATGAAAACCAAGAACAAGACTGCTCATTTTAAGCAGGTTTATCAATTCATAAATCGCCTTTATGTAGCAAGTGGGAATATACTGTGTAATAAATAACATTTACAAAACAACAAAGTTCATTCTGACTTTTCTTTTCTGGCTTATGGGGCATGTGAACCAAATAAGAAGGAATTCACTGTTACAAATCCACATTTTTGAGTTTCATAAATCCATGTTTCCAATTTATCCTACTTATTCATAATAAAGCCTCTGACAAGAACTTAATGATGAATTACCCAACAAATGCATATTGTTAACTTGTGTGCATGCAAATAGTCAGATTGTCTGAGTAGATACCCATGTTGTATTGTACTGTGATGCTAGTCTTGCAAAACCAGCCTAAATACTGCAACCTCAGCTTTTACAATGAGATTTTATTCTAGACAATATCTACTGGGTCCCGATTAACCCAGCTGGAACTAGGCAGGTAGATATAAACATTAAAACATGATTTTATGACCACAACATGTCTGTCTCCCTTAAAATTCATTTAGAAATACTTTAAGGTGGTTAGTTTAGAAAACGTCTGCAACATTTTCTGGATAGTTGCTATTGTTTTTACAGTTTGAAATCAGAAGCAAAGCCCAAGGACATCTCAACACCTGTTGAAGTAGAAAGGCTTCCTGTTGAAGAATTGCAGAATTCTTTATCTTTTTTACATCATAATCCTCAACAAATGTTTACTGAGCTATGCCAGATCACAATGAGTAAAATTTTATATGGTGGCTTGTTCTTGTGGGTTGCGATGGTCCAATTCAAACTGTATTAAGTGAACAGATGTGGGATATCATTTTTAGTACAGCTGATAAAGTGCTGTCTTGCTACCCACATTGAGAACGTCCTGTCGTAGCTGTTGTGGTTCGATGCAGGTGAGCATTCTGAGAAGGAGGTCCATGATGGCAGATGTACCGATGTGTTTGATCATCAAGTCTACAAAGTCCTCCCGCTTTCGCAGAAATTCCACTATCTATAAACACATCACACACACACCTTAAAATCAGTACAGAGGTTAAAGTGTCTTGTTTCCTATAGGTCTATAAAAAATAAATAAATAAAAACTAAATAAAACATTCAGAGCATGATTAACAGTGATTATTGTTTTAAAATAGTTTCTGGAAAAAATCCTATCTGATGAGAACTCCCATTCACAGATAAAACTCCTTCTCGCCAACTTACCTGTTCAGGCTTGCGTCCTATAAGAATGGACAGAACCTTGGAGAAGAAGCTGGCTAGGAGCGGGTTGAGAGGCGGCTCATTCTGGAGGAAGCCATAAAGTTTCATCAGCAGTTTTTCATCTTCTCCCAGTCTGTCATTGATCTGGCCCACATCTGACGTAAGCAGCTCACATGATATGTTGGGATACCTGTAAGAGTATAAAAGCTGCTCCTTAAGCCTTCTTTTAACTGCATGGTACAGCTCTACTTGACTCACTCCTTTTTGGTTTTCTATTAGGAAAAGTTGTGGATAATACCTGGTACTTTTTTTTTTTTTTTTTTTTTTTTACTACCACCACAGCCGATATTAAAAAGCTGACGTTAAAACATTGCAGACCACTAATTTAGAGAGAATTGTCACTAACATGTCACAGGACATGCACAAACCCAGCGTTTTTAAAAAGTAAACACGCCTTACAATTTACTGAATTCAGTGAGTCTCCCGTTTACACCGCAATTTTTAGCAACTTTGCTACGCCGTGCATCTGATCACCCTGCTTGCACTGAGGGGGTATCATCTGCAGTGGTACCAAAAGAGTCGAGTCAAGGAGAGCCTTACCATGCGGTGGAAACATGGCAATATATTTTTCTAATGCGATGGTTACAATGCTCTTTTATTTTGATCCTCTTATCCTTTGCACCATTTCTGTCTTACTTGTATTTAACCTTCTCCTCAACATCAGCACTGGGTTCCTGTGTGATGAAGGTGACCAGGTCTTCCATACACTGTGGTCTCAGCAGGAAGTCAACCAGTTTGTGGTTCTGGGCCTTGCACTCTTGCAGGACGTCATCCTCATCCATCACCTCTGTCAGCGTCACATCCTCCTTCTCTAGCAGCGTGTCAATGTGGGATGTGGTGTGGAGGTCAAATTTCCAAAACATGTTGGCTCTAAAAAATAATTTAAAAAATAAATGTTTTTTTTTATTTTTTTTTTTATAAATGTGCACAAGTTATTAAAATCAATACAAAATGACGTTATCATAATATAATAGATGACTATAATGATTTAGATGAGGAATCATCTAACAGCTCTTTTTGCTGCCTACCTGGGAGTATGGTAGAGTCCAGACGGCAGAGCTCAGGTTAAAAAGGTGTGTGTTCTAGTCTTTGGGAGTTGTGGCCCATTCCAGGCAAGCCGGATGGACAGACAGGCAGGCAGACAGCGGTGATGGACAGACTGACAAACAGCACACATACAGCAGTTCAACAGCACACACCTGTGAGGCGAGAAACAGATGGACACTTGTTAAAAAGGAATGTTCCACTACTTTTCATGTGGATATTATAGCAATTTTGCTTATTACTTACTACTTATTACTTGCTATTATCAACAATGCACAGTACTCCTCAAAAATTAAACATTAAGAGATGAAGCTCCTTCAAATACAGGTACACTAGACTTCTAGGACTGTAACCAATTCATGGCTGCTTAAATAATGGCACTGGGAAGCATGAAAATCCCTTCTTAAAAAGGGCAGAATGAGTATGATTTGTCCATTGCAGTTTGCAAACAACATTCAAATTTGGTCCCTATTCAACTACACTAGCCAGGAGTTTAGCAATTTTAAGTCTTGCTAGTTAATAGGCATAGTGTTTGAGTCCAGACAGGAGAATTTAGCAGAGCTTCCTACTCAGACAACACTGATTAGTGTCAGCCAAAACAGAACAGAGCCCTCGGGGAGAAGAGGCCAAGGAGTAACAGCTGGAAGCAGCGGCAGAGTGAGGGGCAGAGAAACGCCCAGAAACGTCATGAACACAGTAAAATGACAAGAAAAGAGAAGATCTGGGCAGAGAGCAGGGTATCTGCAGACACACTGCCACACACTTCTACTGGGTCATAAGTGGTATAAGTGGTGATGGAGAGATATTCTTTTTGATACTATACATTGTTTTTTTTTGTTTTTTTTTTTTGTTTTTTTTTTAAAATCCTACTCATTGTGCCTTTTAGGCCGCTTTCAACCCAACTTGAATCCTTTGACCAAAAACACTGCTCTCTTATCTGATCTTATCTTATTTAAATAGAGCCATTTCGTCGACACAGCAGGGAAGCATGGCAAAAGAACACAGGGTTGCCCTTATAAAAAAGTTGAACTCTGTAGCAAAGCAACGCAACATCATCCTGCAAGGTGCTGCGTTGGCCAATAAAATACATGCAAGTGCAAATTCTTGATGGATTACTTTAAAACATAAACACTACGGTTTACCTTGCGATCGTAGCAACAAAAAATAAAATAGTTGCATCCGTGATAACTTTTCATAGTTGGTAAATGCTCTGTGAGTTTTACAATTTGTTGTGCAGTGTTCTGGTGTCTGACAAGCCTTTAAATGCATATTTAATTGTATCACTGGTACCTTAAAAACAATACACAACCAAGAAGAGGCAAAGTTAGGGCGGGAAATGGGGAATATGGACACATGACATGTAGCTCAGGCCTTGGTGAATGTTGGTCTGTTTTTGCTAAGTAGCCAGCATTATCAGCTACAAGAACCAAGTCTAAAACCAAGCTAACACTATAACTCTGATGGCCATATAATGTAATATTCCCCTTATTTTCCACAACAAGGGTAACGGCAATCGCGTTTCAATTGTCATCCCACTTCCGAGCAATTACAACAACGTTATGACTATAAAGTGAGGAGGTCGGAGTGTTGTGGAGCATTTTACAACCTGCACCCACCTCCTAAAAGAAGTGGAGCAATTGAAGCTCGGCTGAAGGTACTAAACCTGACGTATCCACTAAAGCTGCAAAATTTATCGATTAATCACAATCACAATTTTACCTTCCCACAATTAAATGAAGATAATAGACGGCGATATTGACATTTAACATATGCACTGATCTTGCGAAAATACATTGTTCTGCTAAGATGCATTCTACTTTTAATTTGAGTAAAGTATATTTGATTGGGATGCACAGATTTATTGGGCGAACATCGGTTTTGGTTGATATTCGCCTCACTGAATGCCATGGGCCCATCGGCAAATAAGATGACATTGGCCGATGTCAGTGAGCGATGTTAATCTGCTGTGAATTTTGCGATGTTTTAGTTATTTGCGGTTTGACTCAATAACAGCAGCTGACATACCTAGACACGACTCTGCATGACTCTGACATGACGAGAGAGCACAACGGGTGACGCTGCACGCACATGTGTATTGTTTACAAATTAAAATTAAATTGTCGGCCGTGTGCCAGTATTACACTGTCTTGGAGAAAAATCAGCGACATGCAGTTTGTAACACGTTTCTTTCCAGAAATTCGATCCCATATTGATATTGGAGAAATAATCAGCTCTGTTTTCCAGCACCATGTGCTCCATGCGCCAGCACGGACAGTGAGAGGCTATTGAACTCTGTGACTCATATCTTGGACGAGAAGAGAAACAGACTCAGCCACAACAAGGCAGAAATGCTTTCTGTATATTGTGTAGTTATTATAGGTATTTGTATAGGAGTTATTCAAAATATATATTTTGATTTTCACATGAAATAATTCTATAATAAAAGGTTGTTTCATACATTTGTATGATAGAATCTATGCTCATTTAAAGATAGTGTAACGACAGAGTAAGGAAGTATAATCACAGTCAAGCATCACCAGACAATACTTCACACTAAGCACAGATTCCATAATTAACCAGAGTTAGGGATTAAGTGAATTCCAGTTAACACATCTAATTTTATAATAGAGAAACATGATTTTTTTGGCCGTGTATATGCAGGACAGGGAACGTGTAATGCTGTAGGGTAAAAAGAGGTCATTATTCATAGCTTCAAAATTATTGCAGTTCTAAACTCTCACAACTGAAACTGAGATACATAGGTCTTAACAGATTTTTACAACTGAACAGCTCTGTAAAATTCAGACACATTAATTCTACGAATTAAACTTTGTGGTTTTACTAATACTACTCACTAATTCTTTTAATGGGCCACCAGCCCAAATGTACAAACAAATAAACATAAAAAAATCTACTCAGTCTGTAGACTCATATCAAATATCCCATATTTCAAATAAGGTGGTGAGGAGGAGGAACATCTGATTACTGGCCAGCTGCAAGTATACACACGTTTAATACTAACCAGGTTATTACCATTTGTGTAAATCTACTCAAATGCCTTAAAGAGATTTTCTGATAACTTGTTTTCTTGTATGTATGCGATCTGCTGCTGACAGCAAACGCAGTAAGAGGGGGAAGAAGTGTGCACTGGTGCATAAACCGCATTCCTACTTATATTGAAGAAGAATGAGAGGTGCAGCAAATAGGTTCAATAAACACAACAGATGCTAGCCATGGTGAGCTCAACCCTTCTTATGTGTGGCTAGTCATGATCAAAGTACATCCGTGTTGTTTTCGATTGAGTTTCTCTTTCAATTACCTTAGCAACAGCTGTCCACCACAAGTATTGCAATTATAAAATACATCCATAATGGTACAACGTATCAAGACTCTAAATCAAGGAATAAAATGTACCCCTCCTTGAATAACCCCTGACGACAACTAAATAAACAGTGAGACATATACCAAAGGCCAAAAGCAATAACATACTCTGGAAAACAAACGTTTACAGCTATAACACAGTGCCTTATGGGATGCCACAGTCCACTAGCCACTCTCACGAGACCCAAACAAAATCGATCTAGACACTAATTAGCTACCGACAGTTGAGATAGCGTTACATTTGACTGTTAAATTCAGAAATAAAAAAACAACAGCGTTTTCCTTATTTAAAATCAACAAAGCTGCTATAGCCTTTACACATATAATTATACGGTTCAGTAATTTCCCGTTTCCAATTTTGAGCAAACAGACTGAGCCAGTTAAAGACGCAGTTTCGTCTCAGAATGCAGTAGTAACCGCAAATGATGACATTAGTTACCCTATTCTCCAGCTATCCACCAATAGCATGCAAAGTGGCCGTTCCTGAAAAAAAAAACACGACGGCCCTGTTAACGTCAGTTAAACTGAACGACGTCAGAAATAGCTTACATTCCAGCTAAACATGGTTTGAAGCGTAAGGCAAACAATATCTGATCATTTCAGCTAATACATGGCTTGAATATAAAAAAAGGTACTACTGACTAACGTTATTTGCGTTTTGCTGTCGAAATACTACGTTTGCAGTAACGTCTATGCATTTTCATACCAGGGCCCAAACAGACCAATGCTAACGCACCGGCTCAGGCAAACTGGCTAACATCACTAGCTTTCGTTAGCTATTGTTAGCTAACCTGGCCAACTTAAATCAGGATCAAACTAACGTTAGGCGCTAACGTTACGTCGAGTTGACCGGTATCAGTGAGCTATGAGACTAAGGCTATTTGGCTGACAAGTTGGCCAACTAAATAGGGCTTTGGCTTCACAGTGCCTAAAAATACAGATATGCAACGTTACCGTTACCCCTGTCCTAGCTAGAGGTATACCAGACTGTCTGACAGCAGTGTTAAGATGGCCAAGTATGCTTCTTGCTAGCCAGCTAACGTTAGCCGGCTATCTAAAGACTGCTGGCTAATCGTCTCTTCAGCACCAACCAAGTACATGGGCTGGCAAGTGTACCTACCGATAGACAACGGTAAACAGCGACTCTCCAGCATGTAGCTTATCTTGCCGTCAGCCCCAGGCCTTAACAAAACGAAAACTGACAAAACACGAAATTCCGGTAAGGAAAATAAAGCGTTTAAAACTGATTCTGACAGGCGCGAAAAGGTAGATCATCGGAGAGCACTTTTCAAGATGGCGGGTCCGTCAACTTCAGCGACCCCTTCCCCCACTACAGCTTCAGCGTATGTCACTCAAACTGTCACAGCAACACTATTGGTTGTAAACCCATCGCTCAAATCAGGTCGTGAGGTTTGATTGGCTACAGAGCGTGCCACTTCAACTGCGTCATTAAATCGAAGCATGTATTCTGTTGCCCGGAAGAGCGGAGTTTACACTGTTTTATTAACTGTATATCTTTAGTAAAATGTGTTTGGTAACAAAAGAAGTAAATAAAAAATATATGTTTACCTCACAAGTTAATTGATCGTATTTTGGTGAAATTTGGTTAATGTCAACATTAACCCCGCTCGCATGTTTGCTTGGTATTACAAATCGAACGTACTCTCTCACAGTACGAACACGCCCTTGGCTTGCCGATAACGCCCAATTTACTGAAGGTTACAGATGGCAGACCGTAGTACAGTATCATGAGATGATTTTCACCTCTGGTATTGTTTCGAAAGCAAATACAAATGGGAGAGGTGTAACCAAGTAAACACACCAGGCAATACTTCATCTCTTGTCCTCATCCCTAAAATCCTAATTTTAAAATATAAAAATGCTACTATTTTTTATTACATTATTGCCATTGCAATCAGGGTTTATTGTTGTTGGGAAACAATCCACACTCCTATTTGTTATTAACAATTAAATGTTGTTATGCTGAACACAATGTGGGTTGTCCCAGAGTTCATTGTATTAGTCACAATGTTGTTTTTTATTACCTCCTATGATAACTGTGGTTATGTTATATGTATAATGCACTGACAACTGAGTATTGTAGTAATGAATACAAACTGAATGAAATGAATAACTATCGGTAGCATTTCGATTTATTATTATTATTATTATTATTATTGATCCATCCATCCATCCATCTTCAACCGCTTATCAGGGGTCGGGTCGCG
>CALSBV010000422.1:5664861-5695765 GCA_943590825.1 Bovichtus diacanthus
TTTTATTTGCACCATCAGGGCACTGAGCTTTACTGTCATATATTTCACTGATAGGTAATATTAACTGAAAATAAAAATATAGATTCAACTATTTTTTTCAACCAAAAAACATGCAGAGAAGGAGGCAGCACTTTTTAAAATTTTTAGCCCAGGTCCTACTTACAGGAGTCAGTTTATGGCCCCAATGCCCTCTATCAACAAGGTTGGGCAAACTATGGAAACTAAAGATAGACTCAGTGACTTAGTTTGCAGAGAACTTGCTGCACCACTTGCTTAAGCTTGTGTTTTTTATTAACTCGTCTCTTCCGTCATCTGCAAAAAAACAAAGCATCCTGAAACAACGAAAGTGAAGGTGACAAAACTCCGATGTCAAACAGTGAGGGGGGACATGTCCCCTCCGTCTCCAGTTTCATTGTGGCCTTTTCCTGGGGAGCACTAGTCATGTCCTCAAATGTGCCGGTTTGGTATTGGTGATTTGCTGTGCACCCCAGTGGGAGGAGAGACGATGCCAGTCCAATGGCACACTGCAATATTATAAGAAAGTGTGTCTCGTGCTCCGTAATATTTCTGTCACCCACCTAAACCTCCCTAAAATCACACAAAGGCCTTTTTTAAATTTTGCGTCCATCTTTCCACTTTTCGGCTGGACCACAGAAGTCTGTCCCCGACTTTCAAGCTCTGGCTTTAGCTCTGTTTATACTTTTGCGTGAGGCGAGAGACAGTGGCGAGGCCCCGGCAGAAGAAGCAAGAAGTCAACGAGTGTAAGAAGGAAGAACACGGTGAAGCAAACATGTTCTGCACATTCTGTGAGACAACTCTTCAGTGCAGAGGAAGACTTGTCATTCATAGTATACTCATACATATTCATGGACATACTTTATCGCCTTTATACAATCCCTGTTGTCAGGTGTTTGGAAAAACAAATGTATTCTAAGGAAATGAAGGTTGAAAAGGTGAATATCTTATAAATATTATTTACTCAAATGTAGATCTGTAGATCCTCTGGTTTTTGAAGCATTTAAAACCGATTTGGCTTTCTTTTTAAAAAGAATCCTCAGACATATTAATTGTACACATTCATTTGTTATTTCAACTTCTTCATTTCAGTTATTTGCTTTTATCATGTTGTCAGTTTTATTGTAATGAACTAATGTCTGCAGATGATGCCTGTTTGAACTTTTGTATGAAATAAAGTGAGAAAAAAACAACCCCAGCGCACGCAGTGGGCGCCTAGTCTCGTCTTCAGGAGCACGTTGACCATACATGTTCCAGCCATATACTGGTTTGATTTTGATTGTGGCATTAATGCCAGCTGGACAGAATAAAGATTAATAACCAACCTTGAAATCCACCTCAGTTACTGTCCTTTGCTCTGTGGCAGGTATCTGATCCATCTGCAGATCTGCAGCAAAGTAACCACAGAAACCTCCGGACTTATGTGCACATCAAACTTGTCGGTTTACATTGATTATTCTACAGTTTTTACTGCAGTATAAATCAACAGGGGTGTTGAAAACAGTTAATAGCGTACCATGTAAGAGTCGTGGATCAATTAAAACGTGACAGTGTTATTTTTGAAGTCCTCATTTATTTGTGGATTATCACCAGGTTTAGGACGTCAGCAATCATTTTTGCATGTAAAACTGAATTAAACTCCACAACATGACTTCAGAACTAAAACGATACAACATAAACAAACCAGACCACTTTTTGAATTCTACTTCTTTATGTACGGCACTTCGGGGTGTTTAACTGCGGATAGTTATTGTATGGATCGTTGTGATGACAAATACAATTGTGCACTTTAACACACAGAAAACATGATGACTGTCGGATCTTCGACATGTCCAATAAGGTGAAGTCAATTTAAAAAGAGTCATCATCTGCTCTTGGCAGTACATTTAAGCTGCTGTGTTGATGTTTCCGTTTCCTCTCCCGCAGGATTCTGTCTGCGTCACGACAGGGAGAGCTCTGTGCTTAAAGGGGACGGCAGTAGTGAGCGTGATCTAACACGCCCCTCTATAACGTATGATAATGTGATCTCTCAGATCCCACCCTGTATTCAAGTGAGCCCAGGTGCACGAAATTACCCAAAGATTTGTTCGTGCTGGGTGCACTTGTCTGTGATCTGCGCCGCCAGGTTCACAGAAATAGAGCCCTCAATCTTCATTTGACTAAATGCCAGCTGAGCTTCACGTCTTGCTCTCTGCTAACCCAGGTGAGCACTGCTGCTGGGCTCTCTCAGCCCCGTCAGCTGTGTGGGTGTTGATCTTGAAGGCAATTGGATTAGATTTTCTGATACACAAATACAGTCTCCTACGGCCCGGTCAAATCCTGCTCTACTAAACCCCTTAAGAGATGAGCAGCTTAGTGCTGCTGGAGACTGTCCTATAGAGTCTGTTATATACCTTCCTCAGTGCGCTCACGTTTCCTCTGCGGTCAGTCTGCTCTGGTTTATTCAGCCTGTTGTGTATTAGATTTTCTCTACAATAAAACGTCCAAATCATTCTTTGATTGTTAAGAATAAAGGCACACATAAGATATACAGTGACTTTACTTTTTACTTGTGTGTTGTTAAAGCTGCACCAATGATCAATCATTATCATATCAATCAGTTTCGAAACTCGTCCGACTTTTAAAACTGCTGCCTCAGCCTTTGCAAACTCCTTCCTGTTTTAGATGTTGCCGAGCAACACAAACGACAGGATCCTCATGAACTTTATTTTATGATGTTCAAAAAAGAGAGGCAAGATTCAAATGAGTTGTATGTTGAAATAAACTTATATTTTCAATTTGTAAATATTTGTCATTTCGTTGGCGAGTGGAACTGCGATAATACTCGACCACTTTGTACGTTCCATGGTTGTGATGGTAAATGGACTGCATTCATATTGCGCTTTTCTAGTCTTAGCGACCACTCAAAGCGCTTTACAACACAAGTCAGCATTCAGCCATTCACACACACATTTATACACTGCTGGCAGGAGCTACCATACAAGGAGCCTTCGGGAGCGATAAAGATTCACATGCACACTCACACACAGATGGAACAGCCACCAGGAGCAATTTGTGGTTCAGTATCTTTCCCAAGGACACTTGGACATGTAGACTGCAAGGGCTGGGGATCAAACACCCCCTTCCGGATTCGGTCGAGTCAAACCTTAACCCCTGCACTCCTAGCCAACCATTACAGTCATGAAATGTACAACCTGTCGAGGATCAGCCCTTCAACAATGGATCAAAAGACGACATACAGAGAATTATCTCTAACTTTGCACTCCCCTGTGGGAGGAACATCTCTGAAACTGGGCCCGATGTCCTCAGGATCTTCACCACAATTCCACAATGCTTATGTAATGCTTTCAAAAAATCAACAGAGTCAAAAGACTTCACTGAAGAGTTAACACAGTACAGCAAACACAAGTCTGTCCATAGAGAGACTGACTTTACAAAGCTCAAACTTCTTCCTTTATACATTTTCTTTATCTTGTGTTACGCCTTCTGTGTGGGAGAGTCTCAGATCCTCCTGCTGACCTTGACTTTTTCTCTTACTGTTTTCTTCTAGACAACATTAATTAACTTTCTGCCAGTGCTCCTCCAATGTTCCCCTGCCTGGCAAACAACTGTGTCTTATCATTAACAGTAGCTCCTGCAGTTCGTATTGCTTTTTCCACTTCACTGATATTTTGGTTTGGACTATTTATCTAATGTGTGTCTAGGGAGATGTTATCTTCTGATTGCTGACTTTACTTCTCATGGCCTTTTCTTCTAGCTTTACACCATTATCTTTCTATGTCTGCCGTAAAGGTTTAAAAAATGTTAACGATCAACAGCTCATAAACACAGCATGTCCGTTTTCCCATACCTTGTTTTAGGCAGTTACTCATTATGGTTAACAATCGTTAAGAATGCAGAAAATAGACCACACCCCCTCTGCTCTACATTGCTTTGTAGCCCTTAATTAATCCCTTGAAGGGAAATTCAATTTTCCATTTTTCATTTTCACAATAGAGAAATTAGCAGATAAAGAAAGAGAGATTTTTCTCAGAAGTTGGTTGAGATTATAGACTGTATAAAATATGGACACAGACTCCGTGACGTCACCCATATGTTTATGATTAGCCGAAGCTCAAAGTGGGTTTGCTCCAGCCATTGTTATCTTGGCAGAGGTGGATCGTCTGGGGAGCTGAAGCTGGCCCGGGTCACGCAGAAGAGCAGATAGCTAGCGGCCTGAGATGACACCCACCTGTCACTCAAAGCGGCCACTTCCTTAACATAATTTAAAAGAATGAGTTATATAAAAATGTGCCCTCTGTATAGTTGTTATATGAAGGGGGTTTTTTTTGTAGCAGGCTGTAAGCATGTTTATTTCTGCTGTAAAGTTGGACATTTTACCATGGGAGTCTATGGAGATTGCTCCCTTTTGGATCCGGCCTCAGGTGGCCACTTGAGGAACTGCAGTTTTGGGCTTTTTTGCATTAGCTTCATTCTTCAGCACCGGAGGTTGCTGCTTGGTATAGACCCAACACGGAGCTTAAAGAGAGAGAATATTGGACTTACATTCATCAGGTGGACACAAACACAACTCCAAATGAAAGATAGTTCTCAGCCTGTGCCCCTTAACACACAGACAACAAGTGAATGCAGCTTTAAAACTAGTTAAAATATCTTAAGTATAGCTTAATTAAAATATTCCAGTTTCAGTTAGAAGTTTTAAGGTGTTCTCATGTAAATATTACTGTGTCTAGTTGCCCTATCTTACTATGTAAGTTGTGTTGCACTGTCTGGGAAACATGGTGGAAATAGTTAAAAGAAACTAATGTTGACTGTTGATAGGGGATGGGATGCCAAATTCAGTCAAAATCTGACATTTTGTGCAGCCAACCATTCACCCTGACCCCATAACATGATGCTGCTTCTTGATAAATGCAGTCGCTTTTATAGTTGCAACAAACAAACAAACTCTCACTTGTTTATGATTTCTTTCTTTGTTGTCTTCCTCTTGTCGCGTCTGTGTTTCTGTTTTGGCTCGTTTTCTTTACCTCACACCTTTATTTGTGCCTTCTGCTTTTCCTTCCTTCAGATGAACCACTGCTTCACATTCAGCAGGGAAGACGAGCAGGACAGAGAGGTATTCCTGACGTTCCCATCTAAACACTGAGTCCTGCTCACTTACTGTTGATGTTTCTCTTCAAGGTTATTTCCCTCATTTTGGTTGGTCAGGACTTCGTTGAGACAGGAAAAAAAAGACTTCTGAGTCTTGAAATACACTTTTTAAAATAATATTTTTAAGGGCATGTCACATTTTGAAGCTCATGCTGTATTCATTTGAAATTCAAAGAGCAACCAATGAGATAACAGCCGTATGAAGCGGCACAGACAAGCAGCCTGCTTTAGGAAGGGAAGTTACACATGTTATGAATTAGCAATTAACATTGGATTATGCTTCTTCCTTAGAAAAACAGAATCCAAAGTTTATCTGCAATTTACACCAATTTCTATTCCCCACAACCTATAATGAATCCATAAGGGACATCAAGACGTCAGTGAAGACGCAGCTGGTCTCGGACTGCTACTCCAGGAATTGCAAAATTCACAACCTTCTCTATGTTCAAACTACAGCAAATATGAACATCTTGTGTAGCACTTGTGAACGTGTTCCAGGTTCCAGCTGACATGAATATGAATATACTATTTACTGAATTTGTGAAGTTAGACGACACTGGCATTGTCACCTAATTATGTGAGACCTGACAAACCCAATCAAACTTATGTGAGTTGTAGATTATAAATATTAAAAATTATGAATGACTTCGAATTGTTTCTCTTAGTTCAGTTCAAAGATTCATTGTCACTCAGGCCGAAATGATGTTTCCCTGAACCATAGACGGCTACTGGGTTACTGAACGGGCCTACTGGGTACAGGCCCAGGGGCCCGAAGGGGTCAGAGGGCCTAACTTACAAAATGTTGCTGAATAAAATACACAAACCGATCACAAAGAGTCGCTAAACGACTACAAACGACCCAAAACACCACAAAGCTGCTAAACAACTATAAACATACACATAATGACTACAAGCAGATGCAAAATGACCAAAAAGAGACCAAAAATATATGAAGAGATGCAAAAAATAGATCCAAAACAACCACTAAATGATCTCAAGGAAGTGCAAAACAATGAAAACGACCTAAAAAAGACACAAAACAACCACAAAGTAAAGTAAAATAGATGGAAAACAACTATAGGGCGACGCAAAATGACCACAAAGAGCCCTAAAATGACTACAATCTATAATCTGTCCACTCTCTAAATGCTTGTGAGGTGGAAACAACAGTCTTGTTGACTGATTGGCCAGTGTCAGAGTGACATGGTGTGGCTGCATTTTACAAACCCCTCACTAGAGTACAAGTCCTAAGTAGCCTGGTTGTACAGGCTCGCAGAGGTGCCAACGCACACACCTCCCGCATCTCAGGAACACAGACCTGAGCATCAAGCTTGTTGACTGGACACGGGTTCATGTCACAATTATAAACTCCTTACAATGAAAGAAGCAGCCACTTGAATGTCTCCAAACAACCTGTATACACGTTGATTTATTACAGCCCAGAGCCCAGCCTCTGAGCAGGCTTAAGACCAGGCATGGACTCAAGTAAGAAGCATGGTATCGTTTGATGTGTTGCGTAAACTTCGGTGCTAACTGGTCCGATATAAGCAGCACAGTTCCTAAGGTTAAATGCTCAACAGCTGGATTTTGTGTAATAAGCAAAGAAGAAACTTAGAAAACTGTGCTGAGCTGACAGTGGCACCTTCAGTGAGAGGAGTTCAGTACCAGCAGCTGAGTGGAGCTGTATAGAAGGTGGAGGTGGAGGGGTCAGACCTCAGGGACTGACACAGGAGAAGAGAATCAGGGTGGAACAAACTCATCCAACTCCCCTGAGAGTTGTTGTGAAAGGAGAGACACATACAATACAGAAAGCCAAAGAGAGAGAGAGAGAGAATGAATAAAAGGTGTGGTCGCTGTCATGTAGCCATACCTCCATCTCAACTCAGAGTTCTAGAGAAGGTTTTGTAGACCGCAAAGGATAAAAAATGGTGGTTGAGTCCAGAAGCAAAAACTGGAAATGGAAGTTAGTCCGGGTGAGCTTACATTATCCAATAGACATGTGCACACATTGAACATACACATGCACACAGACTGGAGGATGTCATTATGCAAGACAGCTTAGCTGACGGTTTTTACCAGTGCTAGTTTTTAGCTGCCTGCACCTGGTAACCACAAGAGAGAAGCCACTTTGAAAATGTTTTAGTTTTGCCGCGACTGTCAGGGTCACTGCTGCGTTTACAAAAGCAGGAAGATTCACAAAGTTATTGGTGGAACTGACGATTGGACAGAAATATGGTTTGCAAAGTAAAATATTTTGGATCAGTGGTATTAACGTGAATTATTGTGTAGTCATTTTCAAATGAGGTTACTTATAAAGTTCAATCTTAATAAATATAGGTAGGTATGACCTGATATGTTTGTTGTGACACAGCTTCTTGGCGAGTTGGTGCTTGGTTTCCTGAACAGGGAGTTGCAGCCTTCCTGTCACCTGGCCTGTCTGGAAACGGTTCGAATCCTGTCCAGGGACCCGCTTTGCCTGAATCCCTTCATCAGCCGCTCTGCCATGTCAACTCTTGCCCGCTACGCCGGCATTGCTGTGTTCAGCGCGGCCACAACTGTCCACAGCCAGCCGGCGGAGGGCCAAGGTAATTCCTGCCCACTCTCCCAGCTTTCTCCAAGGTTTTAGATTCAAAGGCTTCTCTCCTGGTGCTCCTGTTCGACAGTTAAAGGAATAATTAAAAAAATCCCATTAATGCACCAATCTTATTTGTTTTAATGTGATCTTTTCAAGGCGACCTGGAAACTTTTAGAAATGTTGACCTGCTTGCAGAGATTGTATTTGCAGTGTTTGAATTTGAACTGTTGAATTAAAATCTGTTTTGTAAGGCGTGTTTTGGATTCAAATACAACAAATGAACTTTTAACATTTAAAATCCCATTTCTCAGTTTAAAATGTGTTTCCCTTAATTAGCACACAACAGACCTTTTTCACAGCAAATATTTTGACTTTTTTCCCCACTTTTTGCTTGTAAATACAGCGATTGTGTGTCGGGTGCTGAGCGCAGCCAAAACTCTAGTGACCTGCACTGTCCTTGACTAAAACCGTTACAACCATTGTTGTTATTGTATGTTTGTCCTTCTCGTAAGTTCTTTTTAAAGGTTCAAGGTGCAATTCAGAGCCACCTGCTCCAAAGAAATAAGGGCCAGTATTTCAGCTCTACTACATATGATCTAAATTTACAGGCATCTCTTATCAAAGAAAGCCCCCTACAGTCTGTTAATCTATGTTTATATTTAAGTTGTATTCTAAGTTTTAGGGTATTATAATTCATTCTTTATATTGTGTATTGTATCTTTAGCTATATCTCTCTCTTCTAGTGTTGACATATTTACTGTGTATTTTTTACTGTTATGCCTGTCTTTCAGTCGGTGGGCAAGAATACGTAAAATTCCACAAAACTGCTGAAACTCTGAGTCGGTCTAAATAACACTGCTATCTTATAATCTTAGTCTGGGGCTTAGATATCTGTGCGTTTACTGTAGCACTGAGGTCCGTACAGTCCGTGTAACGTTACGTTAGTTTAATTATTGGACTAAATCCAAAGTGGCAGAAACGAGAAAACGACCCACAAATTCTGAAAATGTATTTGACGTGTACTTCGACTTTTTAGTTCGACCATGTCCAACATGGAGGGGGTGGGATTTATGAGCTATACTGCAGCCAGTGATTAGTATTGGTCATCATTAATAGTGCTGTACTCACCACAGTAATTGCTGAGATCTGGGAAGACGGTGACGTTACTAAGAAGAAGTCAGAAACACAAATCAAAATTAGACGAATATATTTATAAGTAGGTGCTGATTTGAAGGAATCTCACTTTGCGAACACACGGATATTAATTGTAAACAGGGCTATATGAAATGTATGCTGTGTGCGGCTCACAGTTCTTGTGGGCTCATGTAGAAGGTGGTACACGGGACAAAATTCAAGGTGTCATTTACATGCTGACAGCGCAGCACAAATTTATTGTAGAATTACTAAACAAAAAATGTCAAGAGAGATAGAAGCAGCTCGGTTTATCTTTCGTCCCAACCTTTTGTAAATGAAGATTGATTGTGCTCCTTGAGTTTAACATTCTTTCTCTTCCTAGTGGAGGGTGAGGGAGGAGAGAGGGAAGAGGAAGCAGACGTATCCAGCGAAGTGGTGAAGGAAGCCTCTCGTCCTTCAGAAAACTCTGACCAGGAAGTGATTGTTGAGGCTCTCAAGTCCATCTGTAACCTCCTGCTACACAATGAGGCAGGACAGGTCAGTCGTCTGTGTCTCGTCATACCTACGGTTACATGAACTCATCAGATTACAGAATGTTATTGTGTTGGTGATATTGACATTTTTTAAAATCTTTGGATGGATGATGTTTGATGGATGATGTTTGATGGATGGATGACTGATGGATGACGTTTGATGGATGGATGACTGATGGATGACGTTTGATGGATGGATGATGTTTGATGGATGATTGATGATGGGTGGATTTATAAACACATGGCAGGTGGTAGCAGCAGATCTACAACTGATAAAGGGTGTGGCAGAGAGGCTGAAGCAGTGTCATGATCCCACGTGGAACCATGAGGTACGGACTTCAGCTAGACAGATGTTTTAATGTGGGGGTCAAATGAGTGTGAGAGTTAACCTGACAAAGGTTAGAGGAAGATTGTAGTTTGGGCACATATTGACTAAGCCAACACATGCTGTCTAATGCTTTAAGTCAGGCTTTAACCAAGTGTTTGATTTGTCTAAACATAACCATACAAACAGTATAGCCTATGTATCTTTGCTTTTTCAAATTGGTTTAATTATGAGCGTTATTTTTAGGAGATTGGGTTCCACTTTTCTGTACAGGTGTCAATACGATAAGTGAGTTTGGTACGAATACCAAAAAAAACTAATTTTTTGATAGCTTATTTTGGAAGGACCATTCTTTTGGTGCTTAGCAGTTTTTGATGCAAAACCTTTGTACCAAATAAGTACTGAGGTTCAATATCCAGCCATACTATAAACAGGAAAAGATAAAGAATGATCTGCTCTCTGTCCAGGTGCGCTTCTTTGACTTGCGCCTCACCTTCCTGCTGACTGCCCTGAGAGTGGACGTCAGGGCACAGCTGGTCCAGGAGCTTCATGGCATCAGTCTGCTAGGTAACTGACTGCCTGTGTAACTAGTGTAACTACTGACCTCAGCTTTCTCACGTTCCATGCCACCAATGCGTGTAACACTTAAGATGTTCTGAAGTCCAAACAACTCAAGATAAATCTATAACAAGACATATAAAAAATAGGCAAACATATTAGACAAGCAAATGCTTCGTAAACAGAAGGTACAAATGTACCAAATTAAACAGCACAAGTGTATAACTTAATTTCCTGTGTACATTGTAGGAAACCAGTTGGATGCCACACTGGATCTGTGTTGGCCAGATACATTGGAGACGGCCAGGGCAGGGTCAGAGGGCGTCCTGCCTGAACAGCTGCCCCCACTGAGCCGGCAGCAGACAGCACTAGCCATGGAAATACTGAAAACACTCTTCAATATCACATTTGACACAACCAGGCGCAAGGTTGACGAGGTACTTAAGAAAATGACACGCAGTAGTTTATCCATGTTGTAATCATTACTCTATCAATAACTGTGATTTCTGTCGTCAAAGGTCATTGAATATAATAGTTCATCCAAAATCCCCTTTATGTATGTTTAAGACTAATGTCTGTGGTTTACTTTGTGAACCAACTCTTAAGGATACGGCAATGTCTTATTTCAGCATCGACTTTCCAGGAAAGCAGCAATTATATCAAATTCGCTCCCGGTGTGGGTACATCCAGGCTACTGTATCCTGTCTGGATTACAGACGTCATAATTTGCATGATGTGGCGGGTGTGTTGAACCTAAGAGTCCGCAGCCTTTCCTCAGCTGTACTTGGCTCAGAGTTTAGCGTGCTAGTATAGTAACATTTAATTGTAACATGCTACTTAGCACTTAACAAAAACTTTAGCTGAGGCTGATTTGCAGGTATTCTGTCATAAACCAAAGCCAAGTCAATGGATCACCAAAGTTATAACATTTATCTTGAGTTTTGTGCAAATCTTTTTTGATATTTCACTGGATAAGTAAAACCTTTGAACCTTTCATCCCCAAAGTCAGTAGAATGTATCCTCTGGAAATGGTAACCCAAAATGTCAACCTTGTGGTGGCACTCAGGGTAATAATACAGTTCAGTCTGGTCCACGTTTGTGCTGAACATGCCAGTAATGTTGACGCTGTCCTTTGGAAAGTACATGTATGTTCTGCTATCCTTTTTTTCAATATTAGAACAAACAACAGCAACTTAGTCTGTCAGTTTTCTCGGCTTGTCACACACAAGTATAAAATATACATAAAAGACACACAGTGGTGAAGGTTCTCTTGGGAACATGTGACCATGATGTGTGTAACGTCTGTGTGTTAAGGAGGAGGCAGCAGAGTACAGACATTTGGGAGCCATACTGAGGCACTGTCTCATGAGCCATGCAGACGGAGAGGAGCGGACTGAGGAGTTCCACAGGTAGGACAGCACACACTCACTTGTACCTCTGTTTTTCATTGATTCATACAGCCATTGTTCTGACGTGACGCTGCCCCCCCCCCACCCCCACCCCACACACACACACACACTCTTTCTATCAGCCATACTGTTAACTTGCTAGGCAACCTCCCTCTGCCCTGTTTGGATGTACTGTTGATGCCCAAAGTGCAACAAGGCTCCATTGAGTACATGGGCGTCAACATGGATGCCGTCAACATGCTGCTGGAATTCATGGAGAAAAGACTTGACCGGGTGAGACAGAACTCTATGTGTATGAGGGTTCAATACCTCCAATACTATAATAATGAAAAGGTATGAATCATAACCTAAGTTACCGGCAACAATGGTTTTAAATTGTGCCACAATGATATTGATATAACGCGTGTTTGGATAGTACAGACTGCGGTGAGTATAATGTCTGTCACTAGGTGGAGCTGTATGTTACCTGATGAATGGTGTCCATGTGATTCTAACAGTAGCAACATATCAGAATGGCATCCGGTTGCAACAAGTTGCTCGATACAACTACTATGAAACGTCACCTTTTTAAACTAATGACCTAAGTCATATTTTAAAGTTTTTTTTTTTTTGTTTTTTTTAAACTGAACCAAATATAAAACAAAATGATTCTATATTTGGTTCAGTTTCTTCAGTTTTTTGAAAAACTTTAAAATATGACTTAGACCATTAGTTTAAGAAGGTGACGACATGTAAAAATACTTTTTATATGTGTTTTTTTTTAACCATTTTTTTTTACAAATGCAGCTGACTGTTTTGTTAATACACTAAGAGTCAGCGCAAAAATAAAAAAACAATTTCATTAACTGTAGATTTGTTAATTGTTTGCACCATTATCAGAATCAGAAATCCTTTATTAGTCCCACAGCGGGGAAATTTACATTTACATTTATTATTATTATTATTACATTTATATTGTGCTCACATGGTGCATATTACATATATATATATATATACATATAATAAAGTTGTGTTTAATTATATATACAACCAAATAACACAGAATTGATCATATTTCTTCTGTATTTTACATGGATGTGTTTGATGAAACTGACTTGCTATTGCAGTGTAGCTTATGTTTAGTATTTTTCACATTTAATCGAGCGTTCTTGGCTCCCCAGGGACATAAACTGAAGGAGACCCTTCTCCCATCACTGAATTTAATGACTGAGAGTGCCCGAATCCACCGCGAGACCAGGAAGTTCCTCAGGTCAAAGGTCAGTAGTGGGCCGAGGAAAAGAGAATGCACTGTGAAGCCATGAATTATGAGTAGTGTTGGTGTTTTGATGGCTCGTGTGATTGTGTGTGTGTGTGTGTGTGTGTGTGTGTGATTGTGTGTGTGTGTGTGTGTGTGTGTGTGTGTGTGTGTGTGTGTGTGTTTAGGTGCTGCCCCCCCTGCGTGATGTGAAGAACAGGCCAGAGGTGGGCAGTGCTCTGAGGAACAAACTAGTGCGTATTATGACACACTTTGACACTGACGTCAAGGACTGTGCTGCTGAATTCCTCTTTGTTCTCTGCAAAGAAAATGGTGAGGAACATGTTGGTCTGTCGATTGTTTCAATAAGTCATTGCAATGTTTTGTATTACTGTCCGTTGGCTCACCGTGACATTGACCATCTCAATTGTATTCACATCATTTCAAAACTAGCTATGGTTAATCAAATATGTAATATGACTTCAATCCCATTCCGATTGGATTAAAAACGTTAGAAGCTCTGGAGAATTGGATAAAGTTATGGCACCGACCAAAGGCTCGGTTTATTGGTTTTATTGACATTGCGTTAATATATCAGTGTCTTTAAATGTGTAATGTCCAAATACTGCCATATCAACTGTGTTCTATTGTCTATGCTCCATCCAGTTTCAAGGTTCATTAAGTACACCGGGTACGGTAATGCTGCAGGTCTGCTGGCTGCCAGAGGACTGCTAAGGGGGGGCAGAGACTCTGGGAACTACTCTGAGGATGAAGAGTCTGAGACAGAGGAGTACAGAGAGGCCAAAGCCCAGTCAGTACCAGCACAGCACTGTCACCTTAACTCAGTAATTGCACCTTCTCCAAACAATGAAACTGTGTAGCTTTAACTCATGAACTTGACACATACATTAGTTTAGTTCTTGTGTTTTGACCTATGATCCAGCCGTCTGCCGCTCATTCAGATCTGGTTCATGGTGGCAGCAGGGCAAAGGTAGTTCAGACATCCTGCAGGTCTTTCTGCAGGATCCCAAGGTATTAGCTGTTCTACTCTGAGCTCCCTGCGCCACCCTGAAACTCGAGGGAAGATGGAATATGCTTCTTTCGTCACTCTTTTCGTTTGAACGTAAAGTGAAGGCTGAATCCAGAGCTCAGGCTCTGCTACCTCTGCTCCAGGCTGTTCTGAGAATTTGGACACAGTTCTTAATCGGTACAAGAACTGAAAGATTGTAGCAATTAAGGTGCGTTCAGGCTCTATTCAGTAAAAATGTGTATTGGGCGAAGGTAAAGTATAACGTTATAATGTGGTGGGTTCAAATGTAATCTTGTAAAATGTATTTTTTACAAGTTTACAGTTGCTTGAAGGAGATGTTTTCAAAGCAATACAAAATATATATTGGAGAGAAAATTATGAGCCATTAAATGGGATGGGTATGGGATTTATTGTTTAGTTTTTTGGTTTCTTACCGTGGTATTGAATCAGTACCGAGAATCGTGGAATTTCACTGGTATTGGTATCGACTACTCAATCTCTGGTTCAGCACAAACAAGCCATTCCTCCCAGTCACCCCACTGCAGGTTTCTCTATTGTTACGAACAAGAATGTTGCACTGCACTGGCACGGTCAACAGTCACCGCCTCGCTCTCATGATACTTAGTCACTAAAAGGAGATCCTCTTATTCTGACACAGGTGTATCCAAACAGGGGATTGTGTGTTTCCCCAAACTGCCCAGAGCCTCTCATCCTAGCAAAGAGTCTAGTCCCTGGGATCTACATGTCCATAGAGCCAGTTCTCCAGCCTGCATGCAATGGCCCGTGCCATGGACACACCTGGCTGAAACCACTAAAGGATAAACAAAGCTCTGTTCCTCTCCAGTCCCATGTTGACCTACTCGATTCACAATGATGACACAGCTGGCTTTGACAGCAGGGACAACACATCTGACATCACTAAATGAAAATGAAACAGACGAAATAAAACGAGGATTGGATTGTTTGCAGCGTCCATTCAGTTGCTGCTTACATATAATTTTCCTTCATAATAAGAACTTAAAAGTTGAGTTTCAAATTTGAATCGTGACCTGATGAAGATCACGTGCGATGAGTGAAACAGCTGCTGAATAGACCTGCAGGAGAGATTGTTTTAGTCCTGGGCACTTTCCAAGGGCAAGAATGAACTTCGATCAATGTTACATTGAATTAAAGGATCCATTAACTATGCACATCAGCTGCTTCATTTTAAAAATAGTGTTGCTGTTTTCTGTTCCTTTGATATTTATCTCTATTTTTTTTCCAGTATAAACCCAATAACAGGAGTTGTAGAAGAGGATCAGCCCAATCCCATGGAGGGAATGACAGAGGAACAGAAAGAAATTGAAGCCATGAAGCTGGTCCGCATGTTTGACAGACTGTCAAGGTCAATAAAAGCAGGACACACACGCACGCTCGCTCGCATGCACACACACACACACACACACACACATGGTCAGTTTGAGATCCACAGTACATTCTAACAATTTAATTAAAAATGGTTGAAAGCCTTATAATGGCTACATTCAAATATATAATATAAAGAATAAGACGATACTGAGAATCAGAGGCATTTACTGCCAATTTCTTTCAATATTTAATACTGCCACAGTTTTCAATACTCAGTGCTGCAGACTCAGTCTGTATTCACACATGCACACTTTATTACATTTGAACCATTTTCTCCCTGCAGGACCAATTTGATCCAGCCCATGCAGCTCGGTATGGACGGGACGATGAGAGAGATTCCTCCAGAGGATCTGCATAAACTGGCCCACAATCCTCTGTTCCAGCCAGAAGAGCCAGCTAATTCAGACAGTGAAGCTGAGGCCTAGCAAACATAGAAGCATAAAGGCAGAAACAGATTCAATTCCTCTTGACAGCCGTGGAAGATCGCTCTCATTATTTTAGCTCATTCTCTCAACCACAAATCACCAGTGATTTACTGCTCACTGTTTCCCAATGAGTACCATTAGTTTGTGGATTAGTTTCCTTCCTCCCAGGCATTTGTTTCAGTTCATTTCAGTACATAAAACCGACTTGCTCATGGGGCGCTACGGAGCACGAACAACCCCAGAGATTGTAAAGGAAAACATTGGAACAGATATGAAACCTCTTTACACCAGAGTATTAAATGTGAGGTTTGTGATTCTTCATTCAAGGATGGTTTCATGTAGGTTGCTAAGGTCGACACGTGACAATGAGTTGACTGAGGACAATATTCCTCAGTCAACTCAAATCAGCAACAATCTCTAAGAGGTGCCTTCTTTTGATTGACAGCTGATTTCATAGACTCGGGGCAACACGTGTCTAAAGGTCCCGTAGACTTGAAATGGTTGGATTTGATGTACTTATTGGAAGTTATCAAAGCCCTTCATTAATATCCTGCAGTATAGATTTCTTGCTTGAGGATTTATTTTGTCTTCCAAAATATAACACACACACACACACATATTTTATTTTAATTTAACTTAAAAGATACACTCACTGGGGACTGACTGATGGTTCCCTCAAATTCCTAAAATTAGCACCCAGCTCCATGTTTTGAAGTTTAACAGACACTTTTCATGTGAGAAAAGAATTTCGTTTTTTTCTCACATGAAAAAGGTTCCGATGAGCAGGCGACTCTCAAGTCTCAGATATCGGAGCCTTCTTGAACACACCAAACAAAGACACCAAAACACCCCTTTGAATAAGTATCTGCAGCCAATTCAATATCTATGCAAGTTGATTTTCATGACAATGAAATGACGTGAAACAGATGGCTCTCTGGAAGACAGAGAATCTAAAAACTGAAAATGGTCAAGAATCATGTGATGTGATCTGCAGATGGTAAAATATGAAGAAAGCATTAGTGTGGTCCTTTAAATCACGCTTCTCTTTAGATCTTTAGGTCATTAATGGGATCAGAGATAAGTCACATGTCATGTTTCTGCTCAAGTGTTACAGTGTACCTGACCTCTGTGTATGTGTCGGCCATCTTTGATCTTCGTCAACTCAACCCACACTGAATGCTGTGGCCACTGTTTTGACCATGCCTGCCTCCAAAACAAACCCGAAATTGACACAAAACTTGAAACCTCATACGCTTCAGAAAGGTGGCGTGTGTGTTGGTATGGTCCTGGTTCATTTATTTCAGTATGTCTTTATTACCAGCATGTTTAAAAAGACAGTGGCCGCATGGAATTACATCATACACAACACAACGACCAGCTGAGGTCACCCTGCACCTCTTACCCCCCCAAAAATGAGCAACATGTTAACCCAGATAGTTTGGATTGGACTTGTTGAGGACTTGTTGTCTGCACCTTTGAGATTCAAAGCATAAAGCTGAATGGAATCTGGTTTGTAATCCATAAAGCGTTGAAAATGACGACAACATCCCAGTTAATGTTGCTCGCAATAATCACAGAACTCACTGTCGACACTCGCATTGAGAACCGTTTGCTGCAGAAAACAGTTTTATGTTCACAGTGAAAACTAGTCTCTATTTGAGGTTGAACTTTCTGCAACATTTTTACAGTGTTGGAGCTCTTAGTGATTTGACAATAATGTATATCATTTCTACCTTTCATGAGAGCAGAGGAACATGTACGAAAGTTAGCCAAAGAACTGTATCAACTGTATTTTTGAATTTTAGATGCCTGCTGCTTTTCATAAGGCCCTTCAGATGTTTTATTTTTAGAAGTGAAATGTGAAACTGCAGACAATAAGTTATAATTTAGAGTGAAGATGAAATACTCTTATGTGAAGAAAGAGCCTAGAATCTGAGACACATGATATATTAAATGTATACTCCTTTATATTGTTATTGTATAGCTGTCAACTCTATCATGGACTATAATCTACATTAAATGTGTTCAAATGACAAAGTTGTCTCTCTTTTATTGACACAGTTATTGTGCTAATTTCACCAGTGCTGATCATCAGAGAATCAGAATCAGAAATCCTTTATTAGTCCCACAGCGGGGAAATGTACATCATGATGGAACTCATCATTGTTTTAGTTGAAGGGATGTCATGAAAATCTGTTCTTGCTCAGCTGTCCACAAACCAGGTCGCATATGAAGGTTGTTTTGATTACCATGAACAACTGTTTCCCTTAAACTATAGCTTTTATATGTGCAGGTGGCCATTTTCTTACCCATCCCTGATGGTAACGTTCCCCTCAACATCTTCCACAGTTTAACTGTGGACTCTCTGATTGCATTGCTTTCAACAAAACACATAAAAAATAATTAAAATGTCATAAAAACATATTCCAAACCACATAAAAACAACAGCAATGCATGAACAAAAGAGAAAATGCAACAAGAAAACACAACCACATCATAGGAAACACATATTTCAGGAAACACAGCAGCATTAGAGAAAACAGATCAACAACGTTTTAAACACATAGATTGCTTTAAACCTTTGTTGAACATCTTCAAATAACAGGCGTGAATCCAAGCAGAATTCCTAAACGAGGAAAAAAAACAAAAAACGTTAACTTAACTTTAAAGGGATTTAATCAATGAATAAAGTAATTCAGACTAATTAGTTGGCGTAATTCAACTTCTTTCATTTTAAGTAACGGGAAATAACATATCTAGTTTAACTTTGATAGCATCCACTCTTGTAAACCTTTGAAATAAAACGTTTCTTTGAAGGAAAACATTCCTTTAGTAATTAGTGTTCTGGAAATTGTGATGTTCAATAAACAGATTAGCAGATGTAGGTATTATAGAAGAATATTGTAATACTCCTTTAAAGGTGGAATGTGTAATTCCAAGCCGCCTGCTCCAAAGAAATAGGGGGCAGAAAATTCACCTCTAATACCGGGTCCATACAATCTAAATTTACAGTCATCAGTTATTAAAAAAGCCTTCTGTAGTATGCTAATATGTTTATATTTTAGTTGTAGTAGTTTGGCATATTTAGTGTATAGTAAGTAAGTTTTAAAGTATTCTAATTTATTCTTTATATTCTATATATATATATATATATATATATATATATATATATATACAGTATATATATCTTCAAGTGTTGATATATTTACTGTGTATTTTCTGCTTCTGTGTAATGCCTGTCTGTCTCCCTGTGTGAGAGACACTTGAGTTAAGCCAGCACAAGCCCCAGCACCGGCAGTCACAGCGGGCTGGTTGACCTGGGTAACGGCAGCAACAGGAAGTTTCCAGTTCCCCGGGATAAGACGCTTGTTAAGACCTTCCCAGAGCTGCCGAGAACTCCTGTTAGCTGTGAGGACGAGGACAGGATGAGCGTCCTTTTCTTGTTTCTGCAACTTTGAACGTAATCCAATAAACAAACTATAAAACAGACACGGAACATGGCTGTAATATTTACAAGTGAGTTCAGGCAGCTGGACTTCTTCTTTATATTCATTTATCTTTAAATCCGTTCCATATTTGTTAACAAGATTCTTCCAAAAATTTTAAATATAACTTTGTAGCCATCAACTCAATAAATTACCGATACCATTGTTATAGTTATCTATAACACAACCCACAATAATATAATTTTTAAATATGCAGTGACCTGTTGCTAAACTATGACCCACAATTATCTACAGAAACAAGGGAGGTTGCATATGTTTTTCAAATGGTTTTATGGTTAACAGATCAATATCACCTTACTCCCCATTTATGCTTTAAGAGATATTGAACAGTCTTTCACATACTTAGTCTTTCTTCAACATAGGCGAGCTCATACAAACTATGACATTAAAGCTGCAGTTAGTAACTTTCCACAAACAGTGATTGACACGGCGTTAGAAAATCCTCGGCTCTGATTAGTTGTTTTCATTTGCGGATGAATCTTTAAAATGCCATTAGGAGTACTGTGGGGAGGCAGAGGAACATAACTTTTTCAAAGATTAACTGTCTCATGCAGTACTATCAGAATATACCAAGTTTATGTGACTAAATGTATTTTTATTAAAGTTGCCAACAACTTGGAAAATGGAGTTGGAATTGAATCATCTTTTAATGGTCACACACATGTACTCAGAAACGTAGACTCTGCATGTAATCCATCCTAGTATTAGGAGCAGTGTGTCGGTCTGGTGACTTTGGGGATTTCTTTGTTGACAGATGTGCCAGAGAGTCCAAAGTTCAATATGAGTGTAGGGGCTTATTGGCGGATGGACGTATCAGAAAGTCCAAAGTCCATAGTGGGTGTGGGGGCATGTTTGAAGGATGGATATGTCAAAGAGTCCATAGTTCAACGTGGTGTGTTTGGCGAGTGAAACGTAGTCCAATTCCACGCAGACATTGGTAGCCGTCAATGATGTCAATGCTTTTCTGCAGGCGTTGGACAAGACAGTTTCTGTCTCGTGTCATCTCCTCTAACTGGGGTTTCAGCAGTTGGTACAGGTAACGGTGCTTGTCCCTGGCTCGTTGATTTTCCTGAATATCCTGGACCAGCCCTGCTGATGCCAATGCTTCATGGTTGGAGATGCCCTATAGAGTCCTTGGGGAGAGAACCATACTCCTGGTCCCATTTGATCCTGGACCCTCTGCCATGACTTATCCATCAAAATAACACAACATGTCATTAGTTAATTTCTACCAAAATGCCTTAGGCATAGTCAAAATACCTTCCAAATCTACTTCCCCCGGCATGGACCACAAGCTTGTCTGCATACAAACTATAACTGTATTTGTTACAGTTAATTTCATGGATTTCCAAGGCCTAATATTATCCTTAATGTAGGTGACAATCACCTCATTTTACTTTTTCATATGTATTGTGAAGAGATGTTAAATGTAAGCAGCACCCATGTGGAACTTTTGCCACAGGAGCAGTTGTGCCCCGGGATCTAGATGACGAACTGAATGCGCTGTGTCTTCATTGCTGCTGCACTCTATCTTTATTTTACAGAATTCTCTATTGTTGTTGTGGTACTAACTTTGGGAACCGTAACAAATTGTGGGGGCTTGTCCGGGATCTGCCCCTACCACAGAATCGTCAATGGGGAGCAGATCCAGAGATAACAGCAACCACGAGGCCAAGGTGAGCTGACGTGACTGCGTCCGTGACGACAGCTGGTGGGTGTCCACGAGGGGAGACACCCACCAGTTTCTGCCAAGGGAACCGCACTGCTGCTTCGTCAAATCCACGTACATCATGCCCATGGCATGCAAAAGATCTCATTTAGTGCATTAAAAAGAAAGTGTACAAGCTTTCAGGCATCGAAGCCTACCAGCTTGCGAGGGACATCGCAACTGACAGTGATGACTTGGAGTCCAATGATGAAGAAGGTTGTGTGGACTATGTCCTTAGCTACATGCAGTTTGCTGACTTATCTAGTTCTGAGGATGAAGGTATGAGTCAGTTGCTAATGTTAAATGACCTTGTATGTCATATCATCCATAATCTTGCTACAGTTCTCCCTGCCAGGGTAAAGGATCACACTACACTATCACATGCTAACAGTGGCACATTAGCTACCAGACACTGTACTGCTCTTCCAACGGCTGCCACCACACTCCATACCACACAGCAGCACATGTCAACAGCATTTATTTACATTTTCATTAATTGGGGTTTTTGGGGAGTTTTTCTTTCTCTGATATTGGGCTATATAAATAGAATTTGATTTGATTTGAAGATCCAATTTGAAAAAAAAGCCTTTCAAGTGGCATGCTACAAATGTAGTATTTCACTTCCATAAAGTTGTCACATATGGTCACGCTCCAAAAACGCTGGACATTAAATGATGAAACTTCACATAACCAGTTTCATAACACAGGCTTTTTCTTATCAATTTGGAGTCTCCAAGCGTTAGCGAATGTAAACCTGCTGACATCACTATGGCATCATCAGGATTATTTTCTCAGACTTGACAAAGCTCCCTCATAGAGACGGAAGACATTGAACAAAACAAAGAGAGTACAAAATGATGACACAATTCATAATTTTAATAATTATTAACAAGTATAGGTATGGATTTACACTCTGTTCGTAACTTTTGTTTTTGATGCTTTATGTAGTTTTGTACATATTCTGTGCGTGCAAGGCAAAGATAAACATGACAGTAGAAAATAAATTTCCCCCCAGGATGAGACGCAGGCTCAGGTCGCTGACAGCACGGAGCTGAGCTGAGGTCTGCTCTTACAAAACACACACCATTCTCCACAGCCACCCTGAGAGTTTGATAGAATAAATATATTCCTGTTGCTATCTCACACAATATCTGATTATATATTGGTCATATCTGGTTCTCCTGTGAGGTGATGGACATGGTGGTCACATATACTGTATGTGGTTGTCTAATGCAATGACTGAACCTGAAATGTCACATCCCGATGTGATTCCACAGAAATATGCAGAAACATGCAGAGCTTTAGTGTCCCGTGTGTTAATCTGGAGATTCTAAAAAGGCTTTAAAGTGAAAACATCTCAACAAGGCAAGAGATATTTTTCCCATATGTATGACATGATGGGATTGTTAGAAATGTTGTAAAGGAAATGGATTGACATCATTTTCAATGTATAAAAATTGTGAGAAAATAATGGGCTAATTTCTTTAATTGTTAAATATCTTTTTCAAGATGTTGGGAGTCACCTCTCTATAGTAAGAGCAGAATGTGTAAGAAAAACTGGGAGGTATTGGTAGAAAAAATCTATAAACATCAAATTAAGGCAGAACCTTAAACTGTATGTAGCTTAATCTTAGCCTCGTTCCAAACCTCGAAGTTTGCCACCCACATTTGAAATTTTACTGAACGATTCAAAGGTCTGGTGCTGTTCTCCTGATTGGATGTTTCCCCTGCTGGAAAAACAACTGAGCCAGTCAAGGCCTTTGTGAGCATAACTTCAGTTAAAGTTATCATCGAACTGTGCCTGAGGCAGAATCTGAACAATATGGTGACCAGAGTGGATGAAACTGAAACAGATAAGGAGACTGTTGTAAATAACTTGTAATGAGAACGTTAAACTGGAGGCATTATCTATGCTGTTCTATCCATGGGCTTTTGAAAACTTGAATTCAGCGGTTGGCCCCTGAAGTACATGAGGAAATGGCATTCAAAGTGTATTGCTGTTTTCTTCCTTGATAGTCTTATTGTGTGGGGCAGCTGTGGTTTAGGAGGTAGAGCGGGTCGTTCCCCGGCTCTTCCAGTCCGCATGTCAAAGTGTCCTCGGCCAAGATACTGAACCCCAAATTGCCCCCGAAGGCACAGCCATCGGTGTGTGAGTGTGTGAGTGACTGTTAGCATGTATTGTAAAAGCGCTTTAAGTGGTCGGAAGACTAGAAAGGCGCTGTATAAATGCAAGTCCATTCACCATTTAAAAGGACAAACTTACTGGAGGACAAATATTACCTTAAACAATGACAATTGTTGTGTACTATTGAGGTCCTGCAGTAAAGTTACATCTAGTGGCGAGCGCTAGATGGAAGCAATAGATCTGGTCCATAATTCGTTGTTTGTCAGTTTCCACCCCCTGACCTCACCTGTGCTCTAAAGAGCGAGAGTGATAGAGGAGTAAGGAAAGGGAATCACTGCTCCTGCCAAATTGTCTATGTGCCTAAAAATAGTAGCGACAGCTGGATTTAGTGACCTGGAGAAGAATCCCAACTACACTGATGAAGTAATGAAAAAGAGAAATAAAACAACGTTATGGAGAGAAAAATAAAAGTGTGCGGCTGCTGATGTGCCGACTCTTTTATCCCAAACAACGAGCCCCATCTGATTTTTAGTACGCTCACATGACTACGGTAAAAAGCAAATCCTGGTACATGCTTCATTTGACCATAGATGGCATAGACACTGTGTTGTCATACATGTTGGCATCAGTGAAGACCTATGACCTCTGTGGGCTCTCAACTTTAACCAATAATGGGCCCTTCTTATGTAGTAACTTTACGGTATCTCCCTGAGCGTGGCTGATATCCATAAATCTCAGCAATGAACTGATTGGTACTGTACTTCATCATTCATGCAGTTTACACAACGTGTGTCTGGCATAGTGGAAATCTTATCTCAGCAGTCAGTGTCAGTGCATGTACATGCTAGCAGGACAGAAAGCTTATTTTCTACTGTGCCGCGTCTGTAAGAGAGTGCGACGCAAACTGCAGGACCTCAGTAGTAATAGTAAGCATTTAAATGAACGTGCTTGACATGTTGCAAAGCAGATTAACATTAACTTTGATTGACATAATACAAACAAACTGATATTCACTAAAGCTAACACAGCTTCTGTCTCGACTGAAGAGTCACATTGAGTAGATTGATGTCACAGTGATTGGTTTGGGACAAAAACCTCCCTCCCAAACAGCTAGTGACAAAAACATAAGCAGAGGATTAAGAGGGGATTAAAAGTGGGATTTAAAACATCATGCAATCGAAAATGTTGAGTCATTCCATTACCAAAAATACCCAATTGAAAGAAAAAAGAATGGGAGCAAATGAGCTCAATGTGTCTAAATGCAGATGATTTACCTAAATCTAAATCACAATGAAATATGTCTACGTAGTTGAAGAGGCCTTTTTCCAGAAACCTGGTCATCTTCTGGAGAAAAAAAATAATTCAAGAAGGCGAAGTGAAAAGATACAGACTCTTAGGATTGTTGTTTACTTCATGAGCCTTGAAACCCCCTGTCAAATCATAACGATAATATGTATAAGCAGGTGATAGAAATGTGTCTTTATGTGGCAAATTGTGTTGAACGACTCACAAACATTTTGTTAAATGAGCCGGCCTTTTGTGGAGAGTGGACACTAAAGATTTCACAACCACCCAGCTGATTCTCTCGTCAGTTTACTCATTTAGCTGAAGCTGACTGTGTCCCATCTCAGACTCCAGGAAGGACTCAGCTATCATTGAGTCTTAAAGGTTTGTCTCAGACTGAATGCAAAGGGAATTGTAAGGGCTGAGCAGCCTTACTCAATGCAAAGATGCAAATGGCTGCAGACTGGCCGTGCATGGTGCAAATTGAGGCCGAGTTCAAAGTGTTCAAAACGTTTTTCAACTTGAGCTTAAGTTGACTTCTTATCCTGCAGCTTTATGGTGCCAGTTTATCAATGTTCAGAGATTGAGAATATAGTTATAATGAAGTTCCTGGCAATGTTTGACATCAGTCAGAAGATGAGCTGCCAGCATACTAAAGACCCAGTTTGCAGACCCACGGTGTGTTGGAGGCCACAGCTTACATCTGTACATTTGCTGTTTGTGTTAAATAAGCACCGGGTGCAATATCAACCAGTTTTGCACGAACAAGGACTGCCACACACAAACTGAAACAGATGCTAGATTGGGCCCTCCTAATCAACTCGTAAAGATTTTTTTAAATCGCATTTATTTTCAGAATGTTGCACTCAAACAGGTTATTGGCGGCAGAAGAAGTTGGTTTGATTTTTGCAGGTTATTCGCAGGTATTTGACCACTGGAAGGTTTGTGTTATTCACCTGAAACAGCCAGAACTGTGCAGAAGGTAGCTGCAACATGTAGTTTTGGGACTTTTAAAGAGAACACCCTGACATGGGACACAGCAGCTGTTTTCTACACGAGGGTAGAACATTCATGCTATTCTCAGACTCCGTATACCCTCCCAGTTTCTGATCTCAGTGATGTCACAGACCCCTCCCTCCTCTCCCTCCCAGGTGTGTCGTTTGTTCTTATATTAGTCCGCCTGTGTGTGTTATTCAGAGAGAGGGGGCTCAGTTCTTTGGTCTGCTGGCTCTGCCTTCATTGTGTGCTGTTTATAGAGCGCCTCTCCTCTCTCCTGTGTGCTGGTTCTCACATCCACTGTGGCTGGTACCGTGCCGGGGCTTTTCTTCTTGTGGGACAGAGGGCTCACTTGGGGGTTATCTGGGGATTCAGACGCAGCTGAGATTGTGCTGGGGCTCTTTTCTCGGGGTGGTGGGGACACCAGCAGTTTTTCTAGAGTTTGGGGAAATGGTGGGGCTGTGCTGGGGCTCCTTTTCATGGATGTGGGGGTCACAGGAGGCTTTTCCAGGCTTTGGGTTAGTGCTGGAGGCCTCTCCAGGATAGGGGGAGCTGCAGTTGGACTGAAGAGTCGGGGTGCCTGAGCTGTGGAGGAGGGACACGCTGAGCCTGGAGAGGGGTGATTCGTTTCAGCAAGCGTCCCTTCACAGCCCGTCCTGCCTCTCTCTGCCTTCAGCTCCGCCTTCTTCTTTTCTTCAGCTCTCTGCTTCCCTGCGTCACCGGATGGATGGATGAAGAACAGACAGACGGAAGGATGTGTTTAGATCGCAGAGACGAAGAGAAACAACGAAATCTAAGATCGAGAAAGATGGAAAGTAAAGTTACGAGCGTGGCTGATGAACACCTCTCTCACCCTCCTGAGTTCTTTGTGCTTCCTCCACACTGGATGGATCTTCAGTGCAGGTGGGCAGGTCCCCTCTGTTGCCCCGGAAACGGATGGGTGACCTCTGTAACACTGCCTTCAGCTCTGAGAGAGATGGAGACGGAGACCAAGAGTTAACCTTTAATTCTGACCGTATGTGAAAACAAACTCTAAATGCCAACCACACATTAAAAGACACAGTCTGACACACACTCATGTCTACAGCTGAATTAATGAAGTATTCATATATTAACAAAAGAAAAGTGAAATGTCAGTTTGTTTCAGAGTTCTCCATGAGACCACAGGGTGATAATTAAACAGCAGCAGGGGGTGGAGACGCTGTGGTTAACTTTAATTTCACTTTCACAGATTTTAAGTGTTGGCAGAGTCTGCCATGTCAAATATGTGTCTTTTAGTCCACAGCTGGTTCCCCTTGGGTGGTTGCAGGATAAATCTGAGTGGTAGGATACGAAAGCAGAATTAAAAGAAAAAGGATCCCAAAATGATATTTATTCTTTTCAGATGTTCCTATTATATTAGCTTTTTTCTCTTGTTAATTAATGAATAATTGTACCTCTATATTGTGTAAAAATCTAAAACTGATTTTAATAAATCAGGGAAAAAGTCAACTGTTCATAACTCACATAGATATGAAACCAAGGACGATGGCTCACAAGTAGACTTTGCTTTACTTTAAGTTGCACTGTCTTAGTCTATATTGTTTATGAAGTTGGTACACGTGGTATTTTGTTTCCGTGCTGCACAGAGCAGTTGATTCAAGTCTGCATGAGCAGCATGTCATGCCCAACCGGAAAAACTACCACTTTGGGATTTGGAGTCCACACAGTAAAAAGGAGAATTTCAAGAGCCAGCAAATTCTATCGTCTTCCAAGCTTCTGCTCCAGTCAATGTGAATCAATTCTAAGTGGACATTCTTCTAACTGGAGTCTTGTGGCAAAAACAAAAACTCATAAAATAACGTTATAAAATCTGCAGCATGTGTAAATCACTTCAGCAACATTTCACAGACTTGTGGTTTAATGTTACCGCTCTTACATCGTTTGCATATTTCTAACCTTACTGTTCATACTTTTGGTATTCAATGGAACCAGAATGTATTTTTTTCATTGAACACTGACCTTGTGTCATGGCCAGAGTGTCCTCATGGACGGACACGGCTCTGCGCTGCGGAAGGGGCTTCATGTGTTGCCGTGGCTTAGGAAGACTCTCTGAAAGTATGCACACACACACACACACACACACACACACACACACACACACACACGGGGCTTTAAATCAGCTTTTCTTCACTTACTCCAGTGGTTACTAAATCTTAAACTTACCAACCTGAATTTTAACGTTGACTACAAAATGTGTATTATTATAAATCTACATAAATGTAGGTCAATTTCCTAATCAAAACATCTCTCTGCTGTGCAAACGTTACATCTTTATTCATTTTACATGAAGGTGATAATGGCCCGGAGTTGTAAAATGCGTGGGGCTGTGGGGATCCAGGAGCCTCCTCTAACTGAACCGCTGACTTCTCATAAAATCCAATCCAACTCTAATTTGGATGAATTGTTTGGTTTCTGAGTTCAGTAAGACGTACCATCGGTCACTGATTGTGCTTTCTCAGAGCGATCCTGTGCGCTGGGACCCCTCCAAGCAGACGGGGCTGGAGGAAGCAGCTCCTTCCTGGAGGATGGAGCTGAGGCTACCCCACCCAGGGGATGTTCCTGGCTTTCAGTCTAGGGATGAAGATCAGAGAGTGCTCAGCAGGCCGTGACACGAACGATATGACGGCTTTGTCATGAGCATATGGAGGCAAATGATAATTGTGCCAATATGGAAGTGGGCAGTTTTTGTGATACACCTAGCTCCACAGAATACAGTCTAATCAAAGCAGTCCTGCAATAACTCCTTCTGTCATGAATGATTTAACTGTATTGTCCTTTTTGGAAGTTGTAGTTTGTGCTGCTGTTGACAAAATATCAAATTCACCTCACTGTGTTAATTTATTATTTCATTTAGTAGGAGTTGTATTTGTCTTTCTCTCCTACATCTTAAGGTATCTTATGTATAAATTATGTGAAAAATGTGAAGTGCATTTAACAAAATGACCAATTTGTCATTATACTGTACAATACATTTGCATTATGTGGTTACATGCTAAACTGTGTGCAATGACAGTTAAATTATATATAATCTAATCTTGTGGGGATTTATCTATGACTTCTATAATAATGACCGAAACATCTCTTTACTGAACAAACATTATTGCATTGACAAAGTAAGGGCCACTGCATTGTTTACGTCCCTCACGTGCTGGCCAAGTTCTCTCATGTTAGTTATGTCTTCTATGAGTTCTAATATAACAACATGACATGGCAGCTTGGCCACTGGGTGTGAGGTGTTACTTCTGAAAGTGCTGTATTACCTGTGCTGTGGTCTCCCCCGGCCTGCCATCATGAGTGTGTGCTCTGAGCTGGACTCTCCCTGCTGAGCTGCTGGAAGGAGGAGCAGAGGAGGGACGGGCTCCTCCTCCTGCAGGAGAACCCGGGGTGGGGAGGGGAGGCTTGACTGCGACGGCAGGTTTGGGTGGCAGGGGGCCAGTGGGACGCTCGGGGACGCTGGGTTTTGGTTGAAGGGGAGGGTCCTGTCGAATAGGGTCCAGCGCTCTCACAGGATGCCTGGGGTCTGCTGGAAACAGGGCGAGAGAGACAGTCACTCAGTAGAAGACACTCTCTGTGAGTGCAGGCAGGACAGATGTTCAGGCAGATGTAGACTAAAGCACAGCAAGCAGAGCACGGCAGCAGACGCCAGACACAGCAGGAAGGTTGTGCGCCACACTGACCGCTGCATCACACAACTCAGGCCAGGGGCCATGTTGATGATGTCATTGGCTCGTCTAGGTCACAGGAGGGCAACAATGTATTGTGACTGAAAACAACAACATGAAAAAAAGGCTACATATTGTACATTACAACAGCGATTCTCAAAGTGGCCACTGCCGTGGCACTCTGCCAGCGGGTCCACAAAAAAGTTTGCTATAAATGACAAAATTGTGCTGTGCTCTATTATTTTTTTAAAAAGTGCATATCTACAGATGCTAGCTTTGGGCCCATAGAAACTCTGATATGATTTTGACACATCAATCTATCTCAAATTTGTTCCAAATTATACAAGTGAAATTGACATTATTCCAATTGAAATGTGTTTCTGTTTTCACACACTATACTTACAGGATCGCCTCATTAGGCTCGACACATGGGAGTATTGTTATTATTTATAAAGATATGGGGGTAGATGAGATTGATACCTGATGAAGTGGACATGGTTCTGGGCTTCATGTATGTGGGAGGTGGTACAGGTTTGTCCAGGATAGCACCTGAGGGACAGAGACAGTAGATAGCAGTGTGGCCGAGGGGCACGGCACATGTAATGCAACATGAACGCCGGGCTCGACTGAAGCCATTCTAATGAAGTCCTACAGCTGAAAGTCATCAACTGCTCTTATCTAAACCTAACTGAAGGTGCTGCCATTAAATATCATCACAGTAAAAAGTTTTGTTATTTACGGGATCATAAAACTTTAAGAATATCACATAAACGTTACACAAATTAGTTCCCTAGATTTATTTAGGATTCAGGCACCAGCTGGCACATCACTTGAAATCGCTTTAATTTATACTTTCCAGCTTGATTTTGCAGTGTTAATGACTGAAGACTGTAATATTCGTTAATATTATTAAGTTGAAAGTTCAGATTTGTAGAGTGATACTGTATAAAAAGGATTGAAGCTGACAAAAACGCACACTCACCTTCAGAGTTGGCTTTTCTCAGCTCCTCGTCTTTATTCTGCAAAAGACACGTTGGGCAAAATGAAACTACGCAACATTTGATCAGCACCTTGCTGTTGCACTTGGCTGAACAATATATATAAAATCCAGAGAAATTATGACGTTATAGACCGGTTTATCTTCTACAACTATGATCTTAAAGTAATAATACACGAGTATTTACAACAGGACAGATTAAGGGATACATTTGGGATACACACTTGGGTTGGTTGTTTTATCCATCCTTACTCAGATGATCTAAACGTTGCTAATAAGCCCTGATTACACAGGAACACTGTGTGAGCACAGCTACAGGAAATATGGATCAAAGTTAGAGCAGGAAGTAGGTCAGTAAACCGGGATGAATACTACAGCAGACAGTGTGACTGTTCACCTCCGTTTGTGAAGCTGCAGGATTTGTTTCTGTCTGTCTGCTCGCGCTTCTGACTGTGTCTCAGTGGTGTCATCGTGATGCTTTTAACATGGTGAGCGACAGGAATGAAAAGTATGAGAATAAGACGCAAGTTGTAATAGAGCAGAATCCTTGTTTGTGTGAGGAGGCCTCTGGGCACAGTGGAGTCCGCTCCACCACCTCCACATGTTATGCTCTGCTGAGGGGTCAGAGTACACCATAGTGTGTGAGCACGCTGCAGTGCCACTCAAATGTACACAACCTGAATTCACTGAGAACTGGCCGAACTAATACGTGTCAGTTATTTCACATTGTCTTACTATTTATCACATCAGATTGAAGTGCTACATTTCCCACACACTTCAGGCTGTCT
>CALSBV010000422.1:5705452-5716779 GCA_943590825.1 Bovichtus diacanthus
ATGTAATGTGGGTATTTTGCTGCATTAACCTAAAGATCCCAATAATATGAGCAGTGTACTCTTCATCCCTCCATTCCTCCCCTTTCCTGCTCTCTTTATTTTCCCTTTTTTTCAATCATGTTGTTTCGATTTCCTCCATTTCCATCGTTTCCTCCTCTGGGATCCCTCTGTAGTCGTGCAGTTAGCTTCCTACTTCGTCTACCCTTCCCTCCATCCTTCATCCATCTCTCCTTTCATCCTACTTTCTGTCTCTGGCTGTATTACTGAGGATATCTGTCTGCATAAAGCATATTTTGTATGCAGATGTATTATTGTGGGTATGTATAAATGCAAATGGTCATTTTTGCCAGCTCACTCAAATTGTGTGTTTGTGTATGTGGTCAGTGGTTAATGTTTATGGGTATGTGTCTGTTCTTACCTGAGGCCTGGAGGAGGGGGGCTGTGTGTGTGTGCGCCGTGGCCGTGGTCGGGAGGCGGTGTAGTGCCTTAGAGTCTGTCCCTGTGTGGGTAGAGGCTCCATGGGAGAAGCAGGGGATCCAGAGCTGGGGAGGGGGCCTGGGCTGGTGCAGCAGCCGGGGAAGGGAGCCTGTCGTCTGGGTAAGCCTCCGCGGCCGGCAGCCTCCTCCTCTGCAGCTCGAGCAGAGATAGAGTACAGGAGGGGGAGACTGGGAGGAGGAATGAACGATGCTCCTCTTGCAACTGATATTGCTGCTGCAGCATCCACCGCTGCCACCTCCCCCTCCCTCCTCCCTCTCAGTCCTGGGGGGGAGGGAGATGGGGAAGGGGAGGGGCTTGACAACCTGATTGACATGGGGGTTGCTGTTGGCAACCGAGGGAGGCCACACCTTCCTCCTTCTTCCTCACCAGCACTGCCTCCCCTCTCTCTCTCTGCTCCTCTGTCCCTGGTCTGGTGCTCCCACTCTGCATCCAGGAGACCTGAGAGGGAAGTAGTGGAACTGATGAGAAGAGAGGCACAAGGAGAGATGATGAAAGAGAAGAGGATGGAGGGAGGGAGGAAGGAAGGGAGGGAAAGATGGGGAATCTACCTCACGCAGTAGGCTCATGCTCATGTATGTATATCTAGCGCAGGAAGAGCTCTATGGGAAAGACAAGGGGGAATGAAAAAATAAGAAAATGGGAAAAAGGAGGAGGAGGGTGTCAAGAGACTAAAAGGATTAAGGGGGAGGAGAGAATAGGAAAGAGGGGAGTACAAAAGGGGGCAGAGCAAAAATAAATAATCAGCTAAGCATAGACATGCAGAGAGGAAACAGAGAGGAAGCAGAGAGGAAACAGAGAGGAAGCAGAGAGGAGCAGGGAGGAACAGAGAGGAAGCAGAGAGGAAGCAGAGAGGAGCAGAGAGGAAGCAGAGAGGAAGCAGAGAGGAACAGAGAGGAGTAGAGAGAAGCAGAGAGGAAGCAACGAGGAAGCAGAGAGGAGTAGTGAGGAAGCAGAGAGGAGCAGAGAGGAAGCAGAGAGGAAGCAGAGAGGAAGCAGATAGGAGCAGAGATGAAGCAGAGATGAAGCAGAGAGGAGCAGAGAGAGAGCAGAGAGGAACAGAAAAGAAGCAGAGAGGAAGCAGAGAGGAAGCAGAGAGGAACAGAGAGGAGTAGAGAGAAGCAGAGAGGAAGCAACGAGGAAGCAGAGAGGAGTAGGGAGGAAGCAGAGAGGAGCAGAGAGGAAGCAGAGAGGAGTAGCGTGGAAGCAGAGAGGAAGCAGAGAGGAGCAGAGAGGAGCAGAGAGGAAGCAGAGCAGCAGATGGATGCTGCTGTCACACTGTACTGCACACAAGATAAGGTTGAATATATTTAACCCTACACGGTTATTAACCTTTCAGATACAGTGTCTAAATATTTAAGAGGCCTTTGAAATGCAAATTAATGAATTAATGAATTTTTTAGAAATAAAAGATTTGTTGTCAAGATATATTCACCTTATTAACACAATTATACAGAAACTTTAAGATAAGCAACTGATTATTTTCATGTATTATTTGTTTTTTATGACTTATTTCAAAGCTATTCTCCAATCAAACAAAGGAGTGGGGGATGGGGGGGGGGGGGGTTGTAAAAATCCCCCCATGTTTCCTCTTCATCTCCTCCTCCCCTCCTCCATCTTCTCCCCATCTCATCTCTCCCATGGTGAAAGTCACTGGGGTGAAAGTAAACAGGCCATGCTCCAATTAGCCAAACAGTGCTATGTGTCTGACACAGAATGGCACAGCACACATGAGGAATACAAAGGGACAAAAGGAAATACACGAGGTTAAGATGTGTACCTGAGCTCAGATGTCACACTGGACTGCTGTAGTAGCTACAATCACATTCATGATATTATAAAAACCAGTGGAACCTTTCACACCGGTACATGCCTCCTATAAAGTTGTTTCATTATTTATCAATGTGTTTTGTTGCTTTCAATAAAAACTGTTTTAAAAAGATTTTAAGTGCATTTTATATAAGCTCGGGGTCCGAGGTGGTTTTGATCTTGTGACCCCGAGACTTTTCTTTTAGAGCCGGTCTTTGGACTCCTTTGATATTTTTAGCCTCTCTACTGTTAAAGCAAAATCAGTTGTCATTATGCTGCAGGTAGCAGCCAACATTTTGCTTTGATGGTGCCATGGGAAAAAGGAATCGTGCACAAGTCTGTGAACCCAGGCCGCTGCAGTAAGGACTCAGCCTTAGTACATGGTAAATGAACAGGTTGAATGCAGTTATGTTTTGACTTGGAAAGAAGTTACATATAATATACTTATAGCTGCTCCAATCCATATTTATGTATTAACGGCCCCTGGTAGACCACCACATACTCAATGCGGCTGTAACACCACTGTTCCACCGCCTATGTGCAATACACCCTGTTACTATTTATAATTGTGCAATACATCCCTTTTACTTTACTATGTTTTATTGTTATTACTGGCTGCTAGTCTATTATTAAGGTTGGTTTTTTTTTTAATTCTAATTTATACTTATTTTATATTCATTGAATATGGGCAGGGAAAAGTTGAACCAACAACCCGATGCCATGCTGCGGTAGCCAATCACGTCACCCAGAGCTGCAATGGTACGACCCGTACACACGGAGAGAGGGACTCAATAGGACAACTCAGAGACAGAACGATGATGATGGTAATATACTTTACTGGGTAAAGTAGACAAACAAACATGCAGGGGAAATCCAAAGGCAGAGTCGGGTCACAGAAACAAGGTCGATGCACAGATAGGTCCTCAGCGTAGCAGAACAACAGGTAGGGAGCAGGCGAAATCGGAGTCAGGTCACGGAAACAGGATCGAAGAAGCCGGGGAATCAGGAACACGGGAAACGGGATCAATGCTGGAACTCTTGACATGAAAGTACGAAGATGAACTGGCAACAAGGGACAAGCAACACACAGACTATATACACCAGGAAGTGGGAGGGGACAACGAGACACAGGTGGAGACACTAACGAACAGTGGAGACAGGAACTAGAAACGGACACAAGAGGGAACATACAGTTAACAAAATAAAACAAGTACAAACACAAAACATCTAACAAACGGGACAGGACCTGATAGCCCCCCCCCCCCCCCTCTAGGGACGGCACCTGACGTCCCAGGCAGCTTAGGATGCTGGTGGTGAAAATCTCTGATTAGGGTATGGTCCACCATACCCCTCCCAGTCCACCAGATACTGAACACTGGATTCCACCTCCTGGTCTGGAAACAGCGGAGGTTGGTACCAATATGCACACTGGAAGGGAGATAAGCCGGAAGAGGAGACAGGCATACGGGCATACTCTACCCATATTAAATGTTTATTCCAGGTTGTTAGGTTCTGGGAGATAAGAAACCGTAGGCACGTCTCCAGCTCCCGGTTCATCCTCTCCAACTGTCTGTTCGACTGGGGGTGATAACCCGAAGTCAGACTGACCTTGGCCCCCAACAGCTCACAGAACTCCTTCCAGAACCGAGAAATGAATTGGGGACCTCGATCAGACACAATGTCCTTTGGAAACCCATGAATCCGGAATATCTGCGAGAGGACCACCTCCGCCGTCTCTTTCGCCGAAGGAAGTTTAGATAGCGAAATGAAATGTGCCATCTTGCTGAACCTATCCACCACCGTCAGGATGGTAGTTTTTCCCTCCGACATGGGCAGTCCGGTGATGAAATCCATAGAAATCTCTGCCCAGGGACGATGTGGCACTTGTAATGGCCGTAGTAGGCCCGACGGCGGTTGGCGAGACAACTTGTTGCGTGCACATACTGGGCAGGCGGCCACGTAGTCTCTGACCATGTTCTCCATAGAAGGCCACCAGAAGCGTTGCTGGATGACGAATAACGTTCTCGCAGCTCCAGGAAGGCAGGAAACAAGGGAAGTGTGAGCCCAGTGGATCACCTTCGGGCACAAACAAACTGTTGTTGGGAACCCCATCTGGCACTTCAATATCCCTGATGGCCCTTTTTACCTCCTCCTCAATTCCCCAGGTTACTGCGCCTATCACCCGAGAAGGAGGCAGTACGAATGACGGAGGTCTGGGGTTGGGGTCGGGATCAAAAAGGCGGGACAATGAGCCAGCCTTAATGTTCTTCGACCCCGGCCGATAGGTCAGGGTAAAATCGAATCGGGTAAAAAACAAGGCCCAACGGGCCTGCCGGGAATTCAGTCTTTTGGCTGACTGAATGTATTGAAGGTTTTTGTGGTCAGTAAGAACCAGGAACGGCTGCTCGGCTGCCTCCAACCAGTGTCGCCACTCCTCAAGTGCCACCTTGATGGCGAGTAGCTCCCCATTGCCAACATCGTAGTTCCTCTCCGCTGGTGATAGTTTCTTGGACAAAAATGGACAAGGGTGCAGTTTGTTGTCCAAAACGGAACGTTGGGAAAGGACCGCCCCCAGTCCTATATCCGAAGAGTCAACCTCCACCAGGAATTGTCGCTGAGGGTCAGGATGGGGGCTGAAGTGAAACTCCTCTTGAATTGTAGAAATGCCTTCTCCGCACTCTCATACCAACGGAAAAGGACCGATGGAGATGTTAGGGCATGTAGGGGTGCTGCGACAGTGCTATAGTTCCTTATGAACCTGCGATAGAAGTTAACGAACCCCAAAAACCTTTGGACCAGTTTCCGACTAGTGGGGACAGGCCACTGAGTGACCGCACTGACCCTCGCTTCATCCATCTGGATACTGTCCTCCGAAATGATGAAGCCCAAAAAAGAGACAGTCTTAACGTGAAACTCACACTTCTCAGCTTTCACGAACAGCAGATTGTCGAGTAGACGCCGAAGTACCTGGCTGACGTGTTGAACATGGGTCTTCTCATTTGGTGAGAAAATGAGAATGTCGTCCAGGTATACAAAAACAAAACGGTTTAGCATGTCCCGAAGGACGTCATTCACCAGTGCCTGGAAAACAGCCGGGGCGTTGGTCAACCCAAACGGCATGACCAGATACTCGTAGTGACCACTGGGAGTATTAAATGCTGTCTTCCATTCGTCCCCCTCCCTTATCCTCACCAAATGATATGCGTTGCGCAAGTCAAGTTTGGTGAATACCTTGGCTCCCTGTAACAGTTCAAATCCCGAAGATACGAGTGGGAGGGGATACCGATTCTTCACTGTGATTTTATTTAAGCCGCGATAATCAGTGCAAGGTCGTAGGGTCTTATCCTTCTTCTCCACAAAAGAGAACCCCGCTCTAGCGGGTGAAGAGGAAGGACGAATTATCCCGGCCTCCAAAGCTCCCTTGATGTATTCCCTCATTGTCTCCCTTTCAGGAGCGGATAGGGAATACAAATGACCCTTGTGGGGTGTAGTCCCCGGAAGAAGGTCGACCAGGCAGTCGTAGTCACGATGAGGGGGTAGGGCCGTAGCCCGAGTCTTATTGAAGACCTCCTTAAGTGCCAAGTAACATGCCGGAACCTTGGCCAAATCCGGAAAATCCCTCTCCGGGCTCTCCCTGGTCCCCCCATCAAAAGAGGTAATCCCCAGATCACGCTTCACACTGGTCGGGAAACACGTGGTGGGACACGTCTGGTGCCATCCCAGTATCTCTCCGCTGGACCAGTCTACATGCGGGTTGTGCTGGACGAGCCATGGAAACCCCAGAATTACTGTGTGAAGGAGAGTTAAACACATGAAAACTCATCTCTTCTGAATGTCCATCTGCCATGACCAACTGTACCGGGTGAGTGGTGTGGGAGACCCGGCACAGTAGCCGGTCATCCAGAGCCCTGGCTTCCAACACCTCGGGTAGTGGGTGTACGGTCAAACCCATTCTCCTCGCCAGTCCCTAGTCCATAAAACTCTCGTCCGCCCCAGAGTCGATAAGTGCAGGATGGAGAATGGATTTGCATGAGGAGATGAGTCTGGCAGGTGTCAAAGTGCGAGAGGGTCTTCCCTTGTTTGTAGTTCGGCTCACCAGTGCCCTCTCTACTGGTGAGCCTTGTCTTTGAGTGGACATCCAGCCACGTAATGTCCCATCTCAGCGCAATAGATGCAACAACTCTCCTTCATCAGACGTTGTCTCTCCGCCTGAGACAGCCTGGTGCGTACCATCTGCATCCGCTCTTCTGGGTTGGTTTCTGACGTCCCATAGGAAAGATTCTGTGTCAGTGGTCTCACCGGCCCTTGGACGGAACCTTGACCGTAAACGAACCGTCCGTCGTCCCTGCGAGTTACGGCTGCCGACAGTCTCTGTTCTCGTTCCCTCTCACGGATTCTGTTGTCGATCCGGATGGACATAGAGATGAGAGAATCTAAGCCTGTGGGTAACTCCAGAGGCGCCAACAGATCTTTGATGCGGTCCGACAATCCCCCTCTGAAGGCGTCGAATAGGGCTTGCTCATTCCAACCACTGTCGGCTGCCAATGTCCGAAACTCAATAGCGTAATCCGAAGTCTGGCGGCTACCCTGTTGCAGACTAGTGAGAGCGTGGGCCGCCTCTCGACCTGGAGCTGTCTGATCAAAAATTTTTGAAGTCGCCGTGAAAGTTCCCAAAGACTGGCAAATGGGTGCCTCTCTGGCCCATTCCGCTGTTGCCCATGCCTCAGCCCGTCTGGACAAGTACGAGATTATGTACGCTACCTTGGACCGCTCTGTCGGGAAACAGGCTGCCTGAAGCTCAAAATGTAGGTCACACTGCGTTAAGAACGCTCTGCAATTCTCCAAATCCCCAGAAAAACGTTCAGGACGGGAGAGGTGAATCATAGAACTCGGGATGACCACTGGGGAGGCTGCTGCTAATAGCCCCGTAGTGCTAGGCTCTCGTGGTGTAGCAATCGATGGAAGTGCTGTTTGGAGGTGCGTACCCAGCTGTTGGAGCAGTCTAGTCAGCTGCTCCACTTGACGACTGGTGGTATTCTGGAACATCGTCTGACCGTCCGTCAGGGAACGAACTCCTATGCATATAGCTGATAGCTGCTCCTCCAGAGCGTGAAGACGAGCGCCCTGTGCGCCGATCGAACAGTCTCCGAGTCGGCTGAGTCCATGTTAATGGCCAGTTCGTACTGTAATGGTACGACCCGTACACACGGAGAGAGGGACTCAATAGCACGACTCAGAGACAGAACGATGATGATGGTAATATACTTTACTGGGTAAAGTAGACAAACAAGCATGCAGGGGAAATCCAAAGGCAGAGACAAGGTCGATGCACAGATAAATCCTCAGCGTAGCAGAACAACAGGTAGGGAGCAGGCAAAATCGGAGTCAGGTCACGGAAACAGGATCGAAGAAGCCGGGGAATCAGGAACACGGGAAACGGGATCAATGCTGGAAATCTTGACATGAAAGTACGAAGACGAACTGGCAACAAGGGACAAGCAACACACAGACTATATACACCAGGAAGTGGGAAGGGACAACGAGACACAGGTGGAGACACTAACGAACAGAGTGGAGACAGCTGGGGACAGGAACTAGAAACAACAGACACAAGAGGGAACATACAGTTAACAAAATAAAACAGGAAGTACAAACACAAAACATCTAACGAACGGGACGGGACCTGATAAGAGCAGTACAACTGCAGTACAACTCTGCGCTAGTTTGTGGTGAATGAAGACTTAGCTGAAGACTTAGCATCTTTCAACTCATTGCTTTCATTTTACGGCCCACAACTTTGTTTGTGGTTTAGTAAATGGACTGCATTTATACAACGCTTTTCCAATCTTTGCGATCACTCAAAGTGCTTTACAACACATTCACCCATTCACACACATTCATACAGAGTCAGAGGCTACCGTACAGGGTCTCCCCGCTCTCATTAACCCTGTCTCCAGGAACAGCAGGCAGAAGCTCTGATAAAGCCACTGTACGCTCCCTGCTGAGCAGCTCACAGCAGACACACGCAGTTAGAGACTTGCTGGGGAACAAAGTGGAGCATTTAGAAGAAAGAGACAGTTCCTCAGGAGTTGGTGTAGAGTAAAGCAGAGCTAAAGAGAGGATAGTATTGGACTCATCAGGTTGTAGTCACACAGACTGACACACAACACGACAAATGGATGAACATGTAGCTCTGTGCCTGTTGGCCGTGTAAACAGGCAACTGTTAATAACACGTTTGCTACATCCACACAAATGTATGTTATCTTTGTCGTCACTTAAAAAGAGATTAAATGCTAGATTAATTATTGATTTGAGAGAAAGAATGAAGGAATCCTGTGTACACTACACATCCTCCATTGTACACTTTTTTAAAATGATGTTGTGATTATTATTATTATTTTTGATATAATTTCATTTGCAACGAGAAAAACGCGAGATAGGCATGTAGGGGTGGATGCAGGTTAAAAACATATAGAATATTGAAATGATCAACTGCAGATGTGTCTGGAGGAGAAGATGTGTGGTGAATAATTGTTATCATTAGAAATAATCGTTATTATTACAGTTTGCCATCTAATGGCTTTAGCAAGAAAAGCAATCACCCATACATGCAAATGAATTGAATTGAACTGAATTGAGATTCAGTGACAGGCAGCGACATGGAGAGACATTACAGGGTCACATAGTGAGAGTGCTGGTGTCTCACTCTTTATTGAAGGGGCAGGCCTCAGGCTCCTGGAGTGGAAACTGTTTCTCCAAAATGCTGGACTGTACTGGTGATGGAGAAAGGGAGAACATAAAATGGAAAATCCAACACATAAACAAATGAGTGAATAAATGGACGGACAGTGTGTGTGTGTGTGTGTGTGTGTGTGTGTGTGTGTGTCTCTTACATCATCAGTTGGGAAGTCGCTGTCAACCAGTCGAATCTCTGGGATGTTCAATTTCAGAGCAATGCATGGATTTTCTTTTAAAAGGCAGTCCTACACAGTAAATAAAGAAAAACATAATGATTGCAACATATTAACACACAGTGTATGAACATAAACAGTATTTAAGAATGTTTTCTAAAAATGATGCAATATGAGATTGATAATAGAGTAATAATAATACCTATTGGTGTGAAAATAGTTAAGGAAATATCCTTGTGTGCCATCTTATACAGAGTGACACTAAGAACAAGTGTTGGCTTTACTGATAACTTGTATTGTTTCACTTTTGATGGAGCTCGCTAAACTACAGTAAGCTAGGCTAACACAAGCTGGATTTATCTGTGCACTGGATGCACAGAGATAAAAACAATTTAAAAAAAACACCTGATTGTGCATAAGACAACAAACTATATTTCTCAAAAAGTATTCCTTGCTGTTTTACTTCCCACTGGTGACCAACTAAGGTCAGAAGAAGTTATAGATAAACTCATATGTCATTAAAAGAAAATACAACAATTATCCAATTATCCAATCAGATAGTAAAGTAAAGTAATCACCATAACACTTCACCACACACACACGCACACACACGCACGCACACACACGCACACACAGACAGACAGACAGACAGACAACTTACCATCTTGTCCTGTGCCATTATCAGATCCTGTTGTACCTGTTCTATGATGCTTTCAGCCAGGGAGACACTCAATGTCTGTCTCAGCTCACTGGACGCAGGACAAGACAGAATAAATACACACGTCCGATGGCAGCAGAGTGAGAACTACAGATTCATAGATAGGCACATATAGATTCTATGTACAATGTGCGGACCATTATTTCAGAGTTCCTACTGAAGATGTCCTGCACACTGTCCTCATATTTGACAACATCAGTCAGGTTGCACAGTATCCATGGTGATTACACAGTCCACGGACTGAATGATAGTGTCTTAAATAAACGTTATTACCGCATTCTGTTGCTGACGATCTGCCCCATGTTCTCCACCAGAGTGCTTCTCAGGAATGTGTGTGTGTTTCTGCTTCTTTTGGACACACACTCTGACAGACACTTGCACACACTCGACCGCTGCACCACCTGAGGACACGCCACCTCTGCACACCTCATCAGACCTTGAGCCAGCTCCTGGAACACACACTGGGACTGATGACACGGTCCCCGGTGTCGACTATGTGCCCTGCATTTTATCATCACATTGTCTTAAACCATTTCTTCTTCATCTTGTCCCAAATAAATCCTTTCGCTTTAGTTGAAACTCTTTTAGCAGTACTCCAACTTACTGCCTGTAATGTTTGTCTCAAGTGGTGTTGGGACATCCATGCTTGAGCAGATGGGGGTGAAGACATTCACATCGATGTACATTGCTCATTGTGATGTGTGTACATTTGTTTGATAAATAAAAACGTTAAATCTATCTTCCACATACATTTAGGAGGTGTACTGTGCACACTTTGATCATTAATACTAAAGGGAAATTTGATCCAAAATCTACAAAGAGAGCATTTTTTTCATTAAAAACAAATAAGGATCATTGTATTTGAAAGCAAAGACAGTGTTCATTTTGCGTCTTACTAAAGTATTTTAATATCTGTCCACACTTGATGCTCAGCCATAGAAGGTTGACTTGGAGAAGGCAAACCAATTAAAGACGCCCTGTGTGCGTTGTGAATGTGGAAACGATGGCAAAGACATAAAAGAGTTACCCTGGCGTGTAGTCCGACACATTATCATTTGTAAAACAGGAAACTAGCCTTCACGTGATGATGACCTTTGTTTTTATCACTGAACAGTATTTGGCCTGATGTTACAGTGCAGTATTAATGTGTACCTGTATGCTTCTGGTGAACTCATCCGTCAGGGCAGCGGCAGCGTCAGAGAGGATGCAGTTCACCAGTCCTTCATCAAGGGTACACTTCCTGCCTGCCTCATACAGAGAGGGAAGCAGCTGCCAGCAAAAACATTAAGTGGCATCAAGTAGGATTTACACTCCACTTCATTAGGTACACCTATGCAACGTGTTAATTCAACATTATGTTTCTTACTGAGATCCGAGTTAGTGGTGTTGTTG
>CALSBV010000422.1:5737251-5758960 GCA_943590825.1 Bovichtus diacanthus
CACACACACACACACACACACACACACACACACACACACACACACACACACACACACACACACACACACACACACACACACAAGATTTGTACAGATGCACTGATAACCCACTTTCTCTTTTCCACCCATGCATGCACACGTCACATTTTCTTGCTTACTGTGCACAGTTTCTGCTCATGAATTTAGACACACATCCTGTTCCATGTTGTGAGTCACTATTGTAGTGAAGGTAGAGAGGACTGAGGTGTCAAGAGCCTCGTCTACCCCCCACACGAGTAGCACCAGTCAGGAAATCTGCAGTTCCCGCACCTTCAGTGTACAGTTGAGCTGTTGAAGACGTGTCAAAAACACTAAATGCTTTGTGAGATTACACTGGTCAATATAAATGCACGAGCATCAGTGGTGGAAGGCCGTTTCCTGGACCTCTGACCAGCAGGGGGCAGTCAGTCAAGTGTTTGGATCAAGTACGAGGAGTCAACATAAATCCTTTATGGCGGATGAGCGCTACAATCCTTCATAATTAGATTTAAATAAATAAATAAAAAGTTATCTTTGAGGTGTTGGAAAGCATGAAAACGTGTTTACTTTGCAGAATGGCCTCTGGCAGAAAAGTATTATACTTATGCGTATCAGTCTATTTAAAAGTTCAACACACACGTGTACCTAGAGGATCTTATGATATAACAACTAGTTTGGAAAGCCAATCCTGGTCCAGTATGCAACAACCCAGATGTGATGTGGAAACTTGAAGCCCCCAGTTTATATACACTACGCTGCAGCAGGCAGCCTCTGGTGTGCAGTGCAACTCTTTATTATCAGATGGTTTTGACCTCCAGGTTAGGGATTATGCAACTCTTTTAGTTCCCCAAAACTTGAACACAGAGGTGTTTTAGTTCACCTTACCTTTTTCCCTCCGAGTGTAGAAGCAGCAACCTTAATAACCGCATCATTCAATTCTCAAGATGATTCTGTCATCTTAGGTCTGATGAAGGAACATGTTGAGGATTATTGAGAAATACAAAGATTTGGTGAGATGGTGTTTGACATGTTTGGTGACCATGATGAAACTTTCTCCCAGGTCTCCTCGTACAAATATTTCATGTCTTTATCTTAACTTCTTGCGGAGATTCCGACTTCATGTGGTTGATCAGAAGTGTCTGGTCATACTGTAGTAACTTCCACTGTTTGTATTAAGCTTCAAATTATTTATATGTCCTTTGATGTAACCAGGACAGCAACTGTATGGGGGTCACATGTTTATCTCGTGAAGGACATACTGCCCCTCTCCGGGGGGGTTCTGACTTCAATCACATGCATTTCTATCACTGTGATCTTTCTCTACTGACAAAAGGGTCTCGACACAGGAATGTGGTCAGGAATACTATAAAAGTAGAAGAATCTCTGTACTTTGCTGCAGACTGCTTGACACTCTGCAGCGTTGTTCCTTCTTGCAAGAATAAATAATTCAAATATACTTATTCAATCAAGTACCTTTATTTCAGTGTAATATCTCACAATCTCTTACGATAGTTTATATTGTCAAATTTCCACGACATCGCCTATTATCAGGCGGTGTTTGAGAGCCCGATGAGCTATGACATCACAGCTTGGTTTGGTAACCTCTCTGCAGTTGAAGTCCACTCATGTGACTCATGCAGCATGAATGACAAATGACAGGCGACTGCCTCCATCTCTGCACTCTACCTACTAACAGGCTGTTCTACGGCAGCCTACAAGATAATGAGGCACCGTGTGGTACACAGCGAGTACACACTACTGCCATCAGGACAGGTTTTGTGCTTTTTCAGACCTCATACTTGAACACCGCCCCACAACTCTGAAACTAATTGAAAGAAGAGACGCATGCAGCAGTCATGGGCCCATTAGGATGATTTTATTTTTCATCAGCTGTACAGTGTCTTATCTTCAAAAATGACATGACAAAGGTTTCTTCTGTTTTCTTGATCTTAAAAACAGGGATGCGTTTAAAACCATCTTAAAACCATTCTCTCAATTCTTCTGCCAAAACAAACAAGCAATGTGCAAAGAAAAAACAATGCCGTTGTTGCTTTGACAACAGGCAAACATCCATCCGTCCGCCTGCAGAACAATAACATGATGATAGGTTGATAACAGAACAGTTTGTTCTTGTTTTACAGAAAGAGATCTCAGACCACAGCAATACAGTCACACAATTGATGTTTCTGAAAGATTCTTACAAAACATTGATTTCCTTAGTATCTTTTTGTGTCCATGGTTCTTTACAGCCTGGCTTTTACAATACTGGACATCTAACCAATGTTACGTTACAGAGGAAATGGTTCCATGTAACTAGAACACGTCTTCTTGTAATAAAAGGAAGGCCACATAACAACCATCATAACCTGCAGTCAAGCTCACGAGAAAAGTCTCAGGAATAACACCTTCTGATGACTCAAATCATACGAGTTGATGAACTTCAGACCATCCTTTTTGTTCTAACCTTGACTTAAGCGATTTCAACCCTGTGTTTTTATACAAAATCAGGGTTAACAGACCTGGAGAGGACAAACCTCAGTATCAGCTGCAAGTGGACAACAACTAAAAGCCCAGGGCTGATGGAACTGTAAGGCTAACACGGCCTTAGTCCAGGGCTTCTGGATTACCTAATTGAGTCACATAGTACAGCAAACAGTATAAAACCTGTCAAAAAAGAACAAGAAGGCTGTTTTGTTGTTATTACATGCAATTTACTAGTTGAACTTAATTCAGTATAAGTTTTTAGGTGAGTGCCAAACTGTTTGGTCTTTCAGCAGATACGCAGGATAACAGAAGACAAAGCTTCGGTCGTACAACTGAACTGAACCAACCCAGAGAAACGCAGCAGCAACTGCACATTGACCAGAAATGAATATTGTATAACAGAACACAAGTTTTGTGTCTGCAAAAACAGCCGACACAAAACGATTATGATCAACAGAATGCACACAGAAAAATGATAGTGGTTCAGATTAGTTCAATTCAGTTTGGTTGGTTGAGCGGGGCTCAGCTGTAGGAGGAGAGCATGATGGAGAGGTAAACCACCTTTACAGGCTCAGGACACGGAGTACCACCAGGTGTGGCACCAACATGTTTACCTTAGAAATTAAATCCTAAATGTCCATTTTAACCAACACATCTCCAAATCAGGCATTTAAAAACATTAAGAAGGTTCACAATAAATCAAAAAGCAAAGGGTTTAAAATGTGTATTTACATGCAAACCACCTGCCACAGTTGGTGATCATTGATTATTGTGGGGGAGAAAGCGTTTGAGTGACACACCGATTCACAATCTGGTCTTTGATAACTGTTCCAAGAAAAATTAACGGGCGAGTGAATACATTTATAAAAAAAAAAAAAAAAAAAAAAAAAAAAAAAAAAAAAAAAAAAAAAGGGGAAAATAAAGAGTGACTGGTATTATCTTGAAATACAATGTTTGAGTTTGTTACTGCCCATTTATTTAGGTGAGATGATTCAAATGCATAGACATAATTTTATGTTAATTGAAGTATTTGGAATGTTCAAGAACACAACTATAGTACAACGTTTTTCCAACTAAATCAGGATTATCCATTTCTCCAACCGGCAGGGATCATTCAATTTACGTGATGTCAAACTACCTGGAACAGGAGGAGGAGGAACATTAACTATGAGTGAAACATATCTTCGTTCAGTGAGAGGTAGGACAAAAATGTAACTGTAGAAAAATAACTTAATCTCAAACCATGTTGGTGCTGGGAAACTAAATTAGCAGCCATCTCAAGTATAGAATTTGCATGAGCTAAATGAGGGGCAACTTTCCTGTCGAACAAGGTTGGCTGCTGACAGTGTGGATGTCAAACAGATGAACTCGAAAGCTCCAGCTCAGTTATCACCGACTTCAGTTCATTCACAGGCAGAATGGATCTGCCTGTGCACATTTGCTCATGAATACAGAAGAATCCCTCTTTTAACTTCCTTCTATAAAAGCCTCAATGTCCAAACAGCTAAACACCATGTGGACCGTGTGTTTACACAGGCCAAAGAGGAAAATCATACTTTGGGAAAACATATACAGATCATATGACTGAGAGCAAGTGGCATCTCAGAGACAAACTCAAGTTCCATATACTAAGTTTCATTAGGAAAAACTACATTTATATCTATATATACACACACATATATAAAGGCTTGGAATTTGCAAAAATCAGCATAGTTGCAAGAACAGCAAGCAGGAAATCAAAGTGAAAAGTGAAGGTAGATCAAATGTGTCCTTTTGGCAGAGCAACATGGAGGGCTGAACATTAACTGCAGTGTGGGTAGAGGCTGACACAGGATGTGGCTTTGGGTAGAAACAAGTAGAAAATACACGATTCATTCAGAAGACATTCAAACTGAAATAAGCATTTAAGAGGAGAGAGCTGTCTGTCGTTAGCTTGGACGATATCTGTATATGATGTGGGAGATTATGTGCAGGGGGATCTGCTATTCTGTGTGTGAGACCCACACACAACAGTGTGCAGTTGATGTACATGGACGTGAAGTTACTGTGTGTAAGTATTTACATGCGGCTTCCCTTCTTTGTGCATGGTTGGTTTTGCAGCCACTTCAATGAAGGCAAAATGGCTTCCATTACAAGCTCACACAGATGGTACATGAGGTGTAGGCCAAGGATGTGAAATGTTAGTGTATTTGCCAGTTTTACTCATAGTCCGGCTACACGGCTGGCTGTGTGTCGAGTTCACCGGTCCATCATGCTGAGGATCATCTCTGGCGTCAGATCTCCGTTGGCGGCGGCAGCGGCTGTTTCCTCATTCACAGCCAGCTCAACAGTCTCAACACCTTCCCCGTCTAGCCCCACCCCCTCCACGGTCAGGGCCACTCCCTGCTCCAGAGGTGTCGCTGCAGAGGCGTCGCCATCTTCCTTCTTCACTATGATGTTCTCCACTGCTCCGGTACTCTCATCCTCCACCTGAATGATGGCAGCAGCTACAAAACACAACAAGGACACATATAAGTGCTGCATTCAGGGATTTATTCTGGCTTTTTTTCCTTTTGATTTGAGGACTAAGTTTGAGGCATGACTTTACCAGCTAAAAAAAACAAAAAAAAAAACAAAAAAAAAAGTTCATGCCTCAACCTTTGCCATAGTGCAAGTCAACATCACAATGCTACACACTACATAGCAGGTAGCGCAGCACTGTGCCGTTTCTGATCTTTACCTTGCCAGAATTGCAATGAAAGAGAACATTTTTGCAGACAGAGTTGCAAAGAGAAATTGAAATGACATTTAATCAAAACAATGTACATCATAGGATGGATGAAAAGGTCCAAGACGCCAGCGAAAGTGTCTAGTTTTACAGTTCACTGGCACACGTAACAACAACTCTTGTATACAGCAACCTTTCTGAAGGCCGTTACCTGAGGGCACTACAGATTGCCCTTTTTTTTTGTCAATATATTAAGTATGATATGCAAGATTCAGTAAAATAACATCTAGTCTGACATCTTAATTGAATTGAAACTCATTCAGCTGCAATACTTAGATTTTTCTAGTCAGCAGTTTGACCATGACTGTCAGGAATCACACTGAATATAGAATTAGGATGAGATATTAGCGACAGTGGATGTGCTTCAACAGAACACCGCTCCCCTTATAGACAAAATACATCCCGTTTTCCATGAAAGTGCTCAACATCAGCTGCTCTGAGTTCTTGTCTGATAAATCCTGTCAGCGTTCTCACCGGAAGCAGCCGCCTTGGCAGCCACTCTGACAGATTTGCTAGGAGTTGGAGGCTTGGGGGCGTTCTTTGGAGGTCGGCCTCGTTTCCTCTTGACCGGTGGCTCGTCGGGAGCTGGTACTGGGATGGCGGCGGGGGCCTGGTCCAGTTCCATGCTTTCTGGCTCCTCCTCATCCTGTAGCAGTGATGCTTCTTCCTCACCATCACCCTCCTCCTCCTCCTCCTCCTCCTCCTCATCATCATCATCCAGTTCAGCATGATCCTCCTCTGCATGACAGAGATACAACGAAGACAGAGATAAACTAATCAGAAAAAGTGCAAACGCAGCATCATGCCCACGCTCGCATACAATGTAAAATTCTCACCGCTGTCATCCTCATCTCTCCTGCTCCTCATCTTCCTCTTCCTTCCTCTCCTCCCTTTTTTTGGGGTTGGATCTCCATTCTCGGCATCATCCACCTCACCAGTGCAGTTCTCAGAGTGGCGAGCCATGGTGTTCTACAAGAACACACCGTTAGATAGTCTGTTGACTATTTCTAACTTCATTAGAGTTCACTTCAGGTGTGAGACAGGTAGAGAGAGTGTTGTTACCCTGCGAGTGAAGGTCTTGCTACACTTGGGGCAGACGAATGCGGTGGGGACAAAGTTGGGGTCGTGGTAGCGTTTGAAGTGCATGTCCAGGAGCTGCTTCTGTCTGAAGGTCTTCTCACACTGGCTGCAGGCGTATGGTTTCTCTCCCGTGTGGGTTCGACGATGCATGACCATGTGGCGCTCCTGGAAACAGCAACATGCGGCACACAGTTGAAAAACAAAGTTAAACATTGGAACAAGGCTAATTCTTTTTATGGAATGATGAGAAAAAGATGAACTTTTACCAAAGTGATTGAAATGTTGATGTCAAACCCAAATGTTACAGCAAAAATAATGCAGTGCAATGCCCTATGAATGGTAATGTCAATCTGTCAGTGGGTCTGCCCATGAGTTTGGTCCACGTCCAACAACTACTGGATGGCTGGCCATCATGGTCCCCAAAGGATGACTTGATGATCCCTCACTTTTCCTCTAATGCCTAGAGCAGGTCCAACTTTCCAACTCACAGATGGTCCCAAAGCTGGAATCAAACCCGGGACGTTACGGTAACGTGGCATGCATTGTAACCACTCGGCTACAAAAGGTGCTCCTGATTTTCTTATGATTTCATTGCTACTGGCTGACCTATACTTCATATTTGCTCCTCACTTTCTACGAATATGACAACCCTACATATTACTACACAAAGACATTATGCGCACACACCTGGCGGCAGCAGTAGTCGCACATGTCGCATTTGAACCTCTTCTCGTTCTTGTGAGACTTCTGGTGCTGGATCAGAGCGTAGCGCTCGTGGAAAACTGCGTCGCAGTAACGACACTTCTTTCCAGTCTCAATGAATGAGTGCTGCTTACGAAGATGGACACCTGGAGATGCAAAGCAATGACAAAAGAAAACACATAAGGGGAATAAAACAACATGACATCTTGTCAGCATATAGTCTGGTAAGGTTACACTGTGTTACCCAAGTCACTCTTGCGTGCGATGACAGTGTCACAGTGTGGACAGTGGAATTTGGCCACATTCTCTGTGTGTTTCTGCAGAATATGCATCTTCATGGTTCCACTCTGGGTGAATCGGGCGTGGCAGATGTAGCACTCATAAGGTTTCTCTCCTGAGAAGAGGATTGAGAATAGAATGTACACAGGTTTATCCTTGTTCACATTAATGTTTATAAATCAAACAGAACAGTAAAATAATACAAAAGAATAAAGAGGCAGGTCACAAAATTAGCACCATTTACCAGCCAAATGCTGGTAATATATGCAAGTGGCTAGAATATTTGCTTTACTCAACAGTCCAAAAAAGACAAAACACAAATGGTAATCTATTGACTTATCAACAATCCTGCATCCATTGTCTGATTTCTCTTATTACAAATAAAACATTGTAGTTCTGTAGTTGGTTGTAGTTGACAACTAATGGCGGAGGGGTTCAGAAAAATGTCAAATGACTTACCATTTTGATTGGAATAATTATTTTGTAAGGGAGATAAAAAATAACCCTTTCATATGTATTGTGTATACATTAATATACAATTTATATGAGGTCCCCCCTCAAAAAACAACAAAATAAAAAACTGACATAAGCCACTTATTTCTCCTCCAGTGCTTTAAAAATGTAGAAACGCAGTTAAGGTGTCACATTTACCTGAGTGTGTCCTCATGTGTCTCTTCAGCTTGTATGTGTCTCTGCTGGCGTAGCTGCAAAGACTGCACTGGAATGGACGCTCACCGGTGTGGGAACGAATGTGACGCTTTAGTTTGCTCACCTACACAACATCCACACACAAACACAGTCACATATCAGAACACTAAAGCACTTGTTTGAAAACCACATTTGACTACAGAACCGTGAGCGTGTCCTTTACTGTTCTTCACTCCAGATGAGCGGATGTGGATGAAGATTAGGGCAGCAAATATAATACATTAAACTTTGTAAAACTTCAAAAAACACAAAGCAGACAAGAGCTCGTATTACCTCCACACTGGCATAGTCACACATGGAGCATTTGAAGGGTTTCTCATGCGTGTGTTTGTAGCGACGATGACGAACCAACTCTCCACTAGTCACAAAAGCCATATCACAGTCTGTGCACTTGTGTGGACGAGTTCCTGCATAAAAAAACAAAAGAACAAGACACGTCAGCTATCCTTGCATGGTGTTGAAGAACTCAAACATTCTTTTTTGGTCTCATTGGAGTCTACGTTTTTTTTTAATGAAGATGTGTGGTAGTGTATACCAGTGTGTGTATTGAGATGGTTTCTTAGCAGGGTGACCGTCCTGAAGGCCCTTCCACACAGGTGACATTTGTGAGGTCTCTCGTCTGTGTGACTCTTCATGTGTCTGTCCAGGTTGGAGCGTCGAGGGCACGTGTAGCTACACAGCTCACACTGAAACGTCTTCTTTACTCCTAACACACAACAATGACATACACAGACCTCACATTCAATTACAGTGTTTGCATCGCAATCCCATAGCCACTGTCTCAGTGCAAAACAATGGCAAAAAAAGAATTTGCACCTGGAGCACAACTGAAAACTAAACTCTCCAAAAAAAAAGAAAGAAAAAACACTAAATTTATTTATTAGCTATACGTCATTTATTCGATTTAAAACAGAATTTTTTAAAAACAACAAAAAATATGTTTTATAACGACACAATTTCACTTGATGATAAGCAATAATATTGAATTATCACCAAGCGTTTTTTCAGCATTACATGCCCACTCAAAATCAGTGTAGAGCAAATAAATAAATAAAATGCAGACAGTGTTGTTACTGATGTTGCATGCAATATTGTACTGTACATATAATGTAAGTGCATCATGTGAGGGATGTTGCATGTTGCTTAGTTATTGTCATTTTGTACTCACGTACTCGAATATGATTGGGATTTGTTATCAATTGCATTCATTTATATATTCGTGTATATAATTCTGAAGTGGATCCCCGCAAGAATGACTGCTGTGATAGAGCTGCTTATTGGGATCCAAACAAATGGATTGCAACGCTATGGTGTCATTCACATTATGTCCTCAGTCAGGCAAACAGCCGTCTCACCTTTCTTCTTGATCTTGGTGGGTTTGGGTGGTTTCATGTTGCCCACTACTTTCTCAGCATTGACCTCAGACAGAAGGCCCTCCTGCTGTTCCTCTTCAAAGTCATAGACACTGACATCCATGTCCTTATCTCCTTCAGCGTAACGCAGACGACTCTTTTTACCCTGGACAAACAGCCAAACAAGTCATTAGACTTCATCATAGGCTGATGACAATAAAGATTCACCTGACAAAATGTAGTACAAGTCCAGTTCAATTACAAAGAAGAGTCTCAAAACCCCAGTAACAAAGAGATTGATAAACACACAACTATCTTGCCTTCTTGGTCTTCCTGATACCTCCAGATGGGGGCTGATAGTCCGGGTCTTTAGCCCAGTTTGGGTCGTCATTCGGCGGCTGCATGGGTTCATCCTCCCCTTCTTCGAGCAGCTGGTTCCCCACCTCATCTTCCTGCTGTTCAGTGTGGGCTTCTACTCCCTCCTCCTGCTCCACTGTCTCCACCTCCCCATTAGCACCAACTTTAACCACCTACACAGCAAATGTATAATTTGCTTTGTCAATTGATCACTTAAGAAAGACAAGTCATTCTGTCTGGTTTTCTTCTGCAGATAATAGAGTGCAAAAGAGAAATGATGTGCCCAAGTGGCTGATTAAAATACCGTATTTTCCGGACTATAAAGGCGCACTTAAAAGCCTTTAATTTTCTCAAAAAACGACAGTGCGCCTTATAATCCGGAGCGCCTTATATATGGATTAATTCTGGTTGTGCTTACTGACCTCGAAGCGATTTTGTGTGGTACACGGCGCTCACGGCGCTCCGTCAAAATGTTTTAGTACGACTTTGGTAAACTACAAAGCTGCGCCGCATAGTACGGCTGCCGTGGTCAGGAGCGTCGCGGAGTGATACATACTGTGCTTCACCATAATATTACAGCGTGTGTGTGTATAAGGACCCCAAAATGGCGCCTGTCAAGAGACGCGCTTACGACGCGGACTTCAAACTCAAGGCTATCAGTCACGCAGTAGAACATGGGAATAGAGCAGCTGCAAGTGAGTGTATTGTGTTGTATTTTACGTGTTACAACTGAACAAGGTTGGGAGTTATTGTGAATACGCTAACGTTTGATTTAGCGGTATCAGACTGTTTTTTTTACGTGTTACAACTGAACAAGGTTGGGAGTTATTGTGAATACGCTCATTAACGTTTGAACAATGTTGAGAGTTTTTGTGAACACGTTTAATAAAGTTTGACTTATCTGACTGGTTTGTTTCGCTTAATGCGCCTTATAGTCCGGTGCGCCTTATATATGAAAAAAGATCGAAAATAGACTATTCATTGACAGTGCGCCTTATAATCCAGTGCGCCCTATAGTGCGGAAAATACGGTAAGTGTTACAGATGTATAGCTGATGGGGTGGCAGTGGCTCAGTCTACACTCAAACTTTTGACTAAAAGTGAAAAGATTTATGTAATGAAATACATTTTTGTCAGGGGCCTAAAAACAAAACAGTATGTCCGTTTGTGTACCTGAAAGCCCTCAGGCAGTGGCAGGGTGTGGCAGATGACCGGGTCGCCATCCTTTGGCATAGCAGTAGTGTCTACAAAGGTGCCTTGCTGCAGGGCCTCCACAGCGGAGGCAGAAACAGGCACCTGGACGAGCTGTAGCTCCCCCAGACCCAGAGCTGCCTGCTCCTCCATGTTAACCACCTGAGAACAGAGACCTGAGGTCAGCACACATGTCCAAGGAATCTACAGGTTATGTGGGAATTTCACATCTTAAGCATATAGACAGATCAAGAATGTTTTAACAAGGATGAAAGATGAAATAACTAGAGGATGTCATCATGTGAAATTCAAAAGAGCACCTACCTGTAGTGTGATAATTTGAGTCTGGTCCACTGTTGTTACAGTTGCTTGGTGAGCGGCTACCCCTCCAACAACACCCACGGTCGCTGATGATCCGCCCACTGCAGCATCCATCACCTGCAAATCAACTTCATTTTAATGGGCTGTTGAAATTTTGGGCAAGGCAACATACTCCGGCAAGCATAGCATTAGGTCTCCTCAGTTCTAGCTGATTTCATTTCAACAGCAGCACAAGCCTGTGGCCTGATTGGGCTGCTTAGCAACTATGATGTTACATCAAACACAAAGCTCTTCTCAGTGAGCTTACCTCAGTCTTCATCTGCAACAGGGTGGGATCCAGTGAGTCCATAACCATCATTTCAACCCCGGCTCCACCATCCACACCAACCCCCACCCCAGCTTCCATCAGCTGCTGATGGGCCTGGGTGGCTGACATCATTCCTTCCCCGTGACCTGAAACATATCATAGCTAGGAATAAAATATTTAACCATATTCTCCACAAAAACTTCCAAAACTACCCATTTTACAAATAGACTGTGGAACCATTTCATGTCCAATTAGTAAGAACCTTGTTCCAGGAGGACTCCCGCTTGTCCCTCTACCACGCCCCCAGCCTCTGCAGCTTGCTGGAGGAGGTCAGCCACCATGGCATCCTGGCTGTGAACGGCCTGGATGGAGGGGAAATCTTTGGTGGGGAGCTCCACCCCTACACCATCTGTTGGCCCTCCGTCCATGCTGGGTAGGAACTGAAATATGGTATTGTGGAAACAAACATTATCTAGCAGTAAATTACGTCACCTGTCGGCTGCACACACAAATCTAAATAAAATAGCTGCCCACTGAAATGCAGTCTTATTATCTCTTCAGTCTTATCTTATCAGCACTCGTGTACTGTGTGTACACGAGTGCTGATAAAAAGAAGATTCAAAACCCTCCATTTTCCATATAAAAAAAAAAACCTGGCAGTCTTGCCATAATATAAACCTGCAGACCCTTTCATCACACAAGACACCTACGTTTTCAACTCCCAACGTTGAGCTGAGTCTTTATCCAGACTTTGTGTCTGATTACAAGTTTTCCCCATTCGTGGGTCACATTAGTGCTGCGCAGGGTTAAAACACCGGAAATTGAGACTTTTGCATTTAACAAAAATTCTCACCAAATCTCGCAGAGAGCATATTGCAAAAAAAACATTCCTCTGGAATCTGATTTTATTTTTAATCTATGTGCTTTTCCACCTGTGTGTTCACATACCGGTACTAAAGATGGTTGCATTTGTGTTTAGTCTGACCAAAAGACCAAACCCCCAAGATATTACACTTGTCGTGAGTGACAGACCAAAGTTATACGTCAAATACAAGCTCAATTCACATAATATTAAATACACCTGCAGTGAGTTGGCTAACAGAGCTTATTTCTGATCTTGGAGTGTTTCGACCACTTTTGGTACCAGGTACTTTTCAGAATGATAATGACGATTCTCTCTGACCAATTAGTGGTCTGCAGTGTTTTAACGTCACCTTTTAGTATCGGCTCAGTTTGCTTGGAACCTCGGCTGAGGTGGTACTAAAAGAAAATACCATGTACCAGGTACTGTCCACAACGTTTCCTAATGGAAAACCAAAGAAAAGGCGAGTCGAGTAGAGCCGTACTGTGCAGTGGAAACACGGCATATGTTCTCTATGCTCTATGAGTAACCACTCATGTGTCAAAAGGCAACAAACCCACAAGACTGGAGGAAGAGGCACAAGCAGGCAGCAGCACTACGCAAGCGGATATCATCAGCCCTCCAGCTACCTGTCACTGTTATTCAAGAAGCAAGCTAGAGTAAAAGCTAAATACTAAAAGCAATAATAACCAAGAGATGCTGCGCTTTTTCGGCCTCTGTCAAAACCAGGCGGGTTGTCAGGTGATTAAAAAATGTATAAATAAAAGTAAAACATGTTAGATTATGCAATTCATTCTCAGTCTGATTTTATTTATCCTGTAACCTGGAGCACTTTTATTTTGAGATTTGACAGAAGGTCCTGTAACTTGGTGCAGTTATTGCAAGTTATTTAATAGTCAATGTTTTATTATGGGCAAATGTGTTGATATCTGTACCAGCACTGTGTCCAAGAAAGAAAAAAAACTATTATGTTTTGTGTGCCTAGGACTTTTTTCCTTTGTTCTTCCTTGGTATTGAGTATTTATTTTTTATTTTTTTTACATAGTATTATTGTATTGAAGTAAAAAATTCTGGTGTTGAGAAAACCTTACATTGTTGAAAAATTGTTGTCGCTTAACACTACTAGTGTTACCTGGAATAGCAAGGATAAATTGACTGTTTTCATGATTTCTGTAGACTGGGCTGCAGCCTGTAGGATTGTGATACAGTGGATCTCCCTTTTGCTTTGCTGCCGACAGCCCTGAGCTTTGCTGAATGAAAAGTCTGCTACCTGTCTGTCCCTGACAACCTGAGGGAGGGAAGAGAGGAATGTTACACAGCTGCACATATATTCTTCTTTCACAAATAGAGATGTGACTTTAACAGGCTACACATCTCGGACGGTGTTAACTGTTCTTTTCAAGACACTTGCGCTCACCTGAGGCTTCAGGCTGCTACCTGACTGTAAACCTGCAAGAGTGGAGGGGGAATACATCATCACAGTGTGATGTTATGCTATTGAATGCTTCCATGACATGACCGAGTAGTATACATCACCCTTTGTAAATATGTGGGACAAAACATTTGTACAACTTATGTCTACACTGAGGTTACTCAAAAAGAGCTTATTTTGTGAACATCACTTCAAAGAAGAAAACTGTGTGACACCAGGCACTAAAACTTTGAAGAATGCTTTCTGCTTTAACAGCTGAAACCAGGGCTGAACATCATACTTTTTAACTTAAATGTGTAACGCAAATGTTCCTATAAGTATGTATCTTGGTCACATTTCTTAGAAAAAGAAAAAAATCTAAGCACACTATCCCAAGATTGTCATATCGGTAGGTATACAATTTTTAAACCTCCCAAATATCATTATTAGTATCAGGCTTAAAAAAATAAATAAATAAATTCAGATATCAGAGGGATATTTTGACTCTGTCCTCAGGAATTCACAAAAGCTGTTTTGGCAGAGTTTCTTTGCCAACAGGTTTACAAATGTTATAGATAAGCACAGGCCTTGAACTGCAAACTGTCCTCAAACTTGCAGTCTTGCATTCCACTTTATAATCTGATGTTTTTGATTCTTCGTTATTGTGTAGTTATGTTGTTTCTGTTTTGCTAGTAGTGTTCTTGTGAATGTTTCTTGTTCTCAGGTCGCTCTTGAAAAAGAGATCTTAATCTCAATAAGATTGTCTGATTAAGTAAAATGTAAATGATTTCTGAACATTTCACAAGCTCTAAATCTGTTTGGCTCAAAAGAGTCCACAGGAAAATTCCCTGGTGATTTTGATCCATGTTGAACTGCAACACATTCCCCCTGGTCCAATAATTTTGGTGTTTGAGCAAACAGATTTGAATATTTAGTCAAACAATGATTGAACCCTTTGACCTTGTCTCCATCATTTACCAGTATTTTCCTTTATATGGACATGACTATTTTAGGATGAAGTGGCAATTTACATTAACAACTAAAAGCACCTAATAAGATGGACTCTGAGGATTAAATACAAATTACTTGTTAAATGTAAACTGTATTTATCATTACTGACAGGGAGTGTAGCAGCGGCATAGTCATGTTTGTGACAATATTTAACATGTTTCTTCGCAGGTCTCCATGTCAAATTATTATTTAGCTAAATGGTGGAAGCTGGAGAGGCTCTGGTAGAGTTAGGCCTTCATACATCCTTTAACTCATGGTAACGTTACAACACATTTACCACTACATGGCAGTGATACTGAGCACCCAGCCGGGCGGCGGTCGCCTCCTTACAGAGCATTTATATAGCGGTATTTTTGTAGCTCTCCAAGCCGAATCGTAGAGGGAGCTCTCTGCTATAATATATATCTGTGGCTATGATGCTCTAGGTGGGCTTAGAATAAGAGACAAGCGGGCGACGGGTGTAACAACAACTGCCAATTCCGACCACAGCGAGATTCACGGGAAAAAAGAAGAGAAATTAAATAGTCGGCAGTGGGAGATGGCAGGTTTTTGGGAGAACACACACCGTTTATTTGGTCTTGTTGAATCGGTGGCCGCTGTGATCAACGTTTTGCTGAAAATGCTTCGTCATTCTCTTTTCCGCGCTGGCCTTTACGTTACAGTCTCCGTGTGTATACTTCGCAACCACAATGTCGGTAACGGTAAAAGTAGATGCGACAACATCAAATTCAGTTAAATGAAATACTAAAACAAGGGTTTGCCGTAGTTACATTGCGACTCCGGCCCTACAGTTTCAGGCGTAACGTTACTGAGGGCATAGGGTGGGGGAGGCCTAACGTTAACTGTTGGCCAACATTAGTTGCTACATGGATTTCTTGAAATCAAGGTCTAGTTTCACCTTATGTAACACGCTAAAAAGTAAAGTCTGTTGGGAGAAATGCCCAATAGTGGGCTGTGTGCAAGCCCTTAGTAGTGTCATTGTGCATGTAGCAATGTTTGTTTGTCTTCCACTTGGCGTATATTAATGCAAACAAGCTAACGTTAGCTATGGGCGATAACTTAAACCCGCCAGTTTCCATGTCGTCAAGGCTGTAAAGACGGGAAACAAAGAAGCGAGAAAATGGACGCCTTGGCCTAAACTCTCCAACCAAATCGTCGAAGTATTCGTAAGTTATCCTCGACGATATTTTCACAGATATGTCTATAATACAGCGGGTTGTGTATACATTTATTTCAACTTCAGTTATTTAAACGTATTTTGACGGGGTTTTCAATAACGATAGAGGGAGACAAACACTCTCCGACGAGCTGCCCGGACCCAGAGCCCCATCGTGACACCTAGAGGCCGATTAAAGATCCTGCAAACTCCCCCCTTATCAGAAAAGTAGTGATACTTTACCTCTTTTTTGTGTGTTTCTCTTCCCGTTTAACTCGACCGAAAGCAGAGAGTCTGTGCTACAAAGTTTAACAGGCTGGTAAGAAATGCAGGCTTCTTCGCAGTTTGTTTTAATCCCTCTCCCGCTTTAGCAGAGTAGCCTCTGCCACAAAATGGCAGTTGGGAGCTCAGTGCGCCTGTGCGGCCGCTGGGGGGTGGTGTCGAAGCTACTGCAGACACCCTGATTGGCCAGGAGGGGCGCCCGTTGGAATACATGGAAGCCCATTTATCACAATGTTTGGAATAGGGCTTCTTTCAGGACGCTCGGAGATATGAACTTTACTATAAGAAAAGGAACCTCCTAGATGTCAAAGTAGCATAACTAGTAAACAATTTGTAAGAAATTAGTTTCAGGTAAAAAAAACAAAAAACATTAACAAACAAATAATTGTTGTTGATACTTTAGCATTTGACTTTCTCTGTAGCATAAAGTCACATCTATCAGCCTGTGCTCCATACTGTGTGCAAAAATGACCAGGAAAAACAAAGTCCACAGAAATCTTTATTCACTGCCTTTTGAAAGCTTTAAATTGGTTTGCATGTACAGTCATGTATGTCCATCAAGTATGAATCAATGCATGAATGACAGGGCTTCAGTTAGGATCATCCTGATTTACCTGCACACCTGAGCAAAGGGGTATTCTCTGCTCTCTTTAATAAGGAAGGTACAGCTGATGTCTGTTTTGGAGGAGGGAAAGTCTGCTGATGCCCTCTCACAACCTAAAACAACTGTGTGTATCTCAAAACTTCCCCTAACTTTGGGGAAGCGCAGGACAGGTCTCAGTCTCAGACAGAATATTTACGTTATTTGTATGTGTGCGAGCAGCTCGCTGTATAATTAACAAACACAATGGCATATGAGACAATCTTTAAACATATTTTAATAGTTTGTATATTCAACACCAGAATGCCTGGAAATATATTTTAGAAAAGAAAAAAAAAGTTTTGTTTCAAATACTGCACAACTTGTCAAGATTGTGGAGAAAAATATATAGTGCTGCAGTGGTGTTCCACTGCCTCACACACTCTTCATTCTTAAATAAAGTATCTCATCTATTGCATCTCTGTTACTATCAAACCTTGAGGCACTTAAACACTGAGATTCTTTACTGATGTGGAGGTATAGCTGCAGATTGCGGCTGTCCTTTACAAACCAATAGTGGTAAATACATTTACCACAGTGGAAGCCATCGTATATACATACACAAACATATTATGATTCCGATGACACTGCAGCCTGTTGCTTAATATACGCTGTATCAGAACTAAACATCCAAATTGAACACAATATACAACTAGCTAGTTGTCTGATTACCCCTCAATCCTAACAGCTGAAAATAACATCTGAATGTCAGTTCTTTTCAGGGACACATTACATCAGTAAGGGGATTAGGGCTAGTGAAAAATACTTCACTGAATACTAAATTCAGATAATAAGATCAGAGTTCATATAGAATTATTTATTTCTATCATACAGATATCTACATTTATTTTCTCTTCCTATTTCCAACATTAATATGATGATTCTGACATTAATCTTAAAAGTTACTTTTTCCTTATATCTCAAATGTTTTGAAGCTATGGCCCTTAACCTCTGTAAAGATGGTTGCATCCTTTCAAACACAGCTACTACTGATTTGTTTCTCCATCACAGTCTTGCGAAGAACATCCAAGTCAGTCTCAGGGAAGTAGACGGGGATGGCACATTTTATAAAGGAACCTGAACCCTCCGGCTTGAAGACAAAAGCTGAATCCCATCTGCGTACTCTACACTAATTCTATGGAATTATGTGGAATGTTCACATGTTGGAAAAGGTCATTAAAGTCAGCAGTTGGGCTAACATTTCTTACTTTTTGTGTGATTTTGATCAACACTTGTACACAAAAAGCGAAACGTGTGGACAGTGGTACAGAAAAAAGTGTAGTCTCCAGCCATGCGAGCAGCTCTGTGAGCCTGTACTGAGGCCCACTGGCGCTTTGAGCTAAATGCTAATGTCAGCATGTCAACGTGTTCTCAATGACAATGGTAACATGCTGATGTTCACCATCTTAGCTTAGCGTGTTAGCATGCTCACATTTGCCTATCGGCACTGAACATAGAGTACAGCTGAGGCTGATGGGAATGTCATTATTTCTGCAGGTTTTGGGTCATAATTTAAATGTTGACCTGATGATGGTGCTAGAGGAAATATCAGAGGAACACCACAGTTGTTACAAATCATCCTGAGTGGGATGGATCCATCAATCATTTGTTGAGATATTGAGAAGTGGTGGACTAACTGATCAACATTGCCATCACAGGAGCGCCACAGCTCGCATGGCTAAGAATTACACATAATTTCCTGTCGGTACAAATTTCTGCGAGAATACAGTCAACTTTAATACAACATGTTTACATCATAGTATTAGCATATAGTACGAGACTGGGACACATATATGCTCTCAAACGATCATCAGTTCAGCTGAGGAAATGAAAAAGGCAGTGACAGCATCACTTTCAGCAGTGTCACTATGAAACAAGATTACAATAAACAGAAACAACTGTAGTCACTGGAGCCAGACACTTTGGCATTTTCACTGACATTGGTCAAGCTCATTTCGGATAACTTGCTGGATATAGTCAATATATTTAAAGAATGATACCAGTGTTTTGCATTTCTTTCTTTCTTTTACCCACTTACTAAAACAACACATTCTTGACTTGATGCTGGCAATTTCCCCAAGTTTGCAGTGTTGTACATTGAACATGTACAGGATCAATATCAAGTTACAGATAGCTGACACGTGCTTGAGTTTGGTAACCAAGGAGCATCAGCTCTGTGTTTAAACTGTTGTTGTGTTTAAATGATGTTTGAATATTTCAAATAATGAGATCCTATTTCATAATGAGGAAATCATCTTGTAATTACGAGGTTGTCATCTCATAAATACAGCTCTTGTAATTATGAGTGACTAAATCATAATTATAAGATATGCATGTTATTATGAAATACAGAGTCAAAATAATAAAATACAGATCTTGTAATTATGAAATATGTCCATGTTTTTCTTTGGTGAGTGCAATGGGTTTACTTTGGAAAATGGTCAGCAGCAGTGTAAAGATTTTAATATCTCATTGGTAGTAAATGGCATAAACATGCAAAACACATTTATAATTCCCTGTTTGGGGCCAATTTACTTGCAATCCCGTTGTATCATAATTATTCGTCTTATTTATGAAATGTTTTAGGATGCCATATTAACAGAGAACAAAATAAATTCTTATTCTTTGTAAAAGTCAGGAATCTTTAGTTTGAATTTGAAGATCAACTGTTATTAACGTGAATTTATAGTGAACTCCGCCCAGACCTGTAATAACCCAGAAATGTGTCTTTGCCTTCCCAAAAGACAAAGTCCTCCGCATCACTCTGTGACAGTCATGCAAATATTCAGTGACTCCAAACACACTGCCACCCCGTTTACAGCAGACGTGTCAGTGGTCATTCAATCCATCCATTCATCAAACTGACAGCAGACTGTGTCATTAGAACAGTAAAAACACATCTTATAAAACAAAGTATACATTTACAAATGAAGACTGTCAAAAAAAACTAAAACAATCACACAATATTAAATTCCAGTGGCATATAATCATATTATATGTATTTCCATAAAGAATAAGATATGTCATTGTTTTAAAGAGTGATGGCACTGCATTGTTTAAACCATTCTCTGTGCAGAAGCAGCTTAGCACGTTTTCTACAGTCTCGACCCTTTATACAGAACTACAGTGTGAGCTATGATTTTCTTTCTTTTTAATCTGTTGCCAAATATATTGACCGCATTAAACATAAAGCCTAAATCTTTTGAACTGGAAGACATTTCACAGTGAATACGCCAGCAGTAGCAGCTCTGTTGTTTGAGCCTCTCCATCTCCAGTGTCTGTCCCTGCATCAGCCCCTTCCTGCTCACCCACACACGAGGCTTTGATATACAATGGGCTGAAAAGGACTCCAGCCCCACTGACGGATCCAGGAAGAATGTAAAAGGACATGCACAACATATCTTTTCCCATTATATCAACAAATGCAATCCAATAAAACAAATCTCATTAATTCCTTTGCTTCCCAGTGTGTGGCTCTCCAACACCAGTCCTGTGACCTGCGGGACACTCCAGAGTCAACCTCGAGAACCATCAACACTTTGATGCCCACTGTGATGCAACGTGCGTGGTGTTCGGCTTAGTAGGAACAAGTACTGATTTGCGCTCGAAAATAAAGATAATCAAGATTTATTCCATTTCTGTAGATTTCTTTTTCAATGGCGGAACAAAACGTGCTACCAGAGGGCAGACTGCTCTAACAGCATCGGAAACCCCGTCGGTGCCGACAGTTTTTGTACGTTTATGAAACTGACAACCTGTCTATCTATATTTTGAGAACAAAGCAATCCTTTTCCCCATTTAAGTGAGTCCATCACAGTGTCTGTGCTTCAGGGAAGCGTTGCATCGCAGCGTTGCAAGTCAGAGCTGTAGTACTTGAGTCTTGTCTCGGTCTATAGAATAACAAGCAAAAGTAGAGCTTATGGCTATAATAAAGGCAGAGTTGTATGAGGAAATATGTTGTTCAGTTTGCAGGCATGTCACTTGACAGAACAAGCTGTCCATCTGGAGCAGGATTGTTCGCAAAAACACCTTTTAGCCTAAACTAGAGACAGCAGTATCTATGAAGGAAAGTAGTTTCATGTAATGGTCGGGGTAGCATTCTACTGTAGAATGGGATATTTACTCTGTGTGCCTACTGGTTCACCATGTCAACACCATAGACAGTCAAAGTACACGAAAGTTAACATGTCGGGCACTTAGTAGGCTGGGAAAATGGGAATTATCTGACAAAGTGGCTTTAAATAGTTCTCTTGACTTTTGCTAGCTTACTTCAAAATACTGTGCTTGTGTCTGGGCCGTGATGGACGAATGACTACAATGGCAAGGAGTTTGTCCAGTTATTTGATTTGGATATGACTCTGCTCCGCATCTTCTTCCCTCAGTATCCATTGCATCGTTCTCCTCCCTTTATCCATCCTTCCATTCAAGCCTGCTCACATTGTACATCCTCCCCGACATAGTAATGAGCACATGTTGATGAACATAAACTGGTGTGTTTGTAGCTTATCAACTTTAGATGTTTGCCCAGTGTTAGGTAGAGTTGCTATCCCTTATTTGAGTATTATTGCAACCTCTCTGACAGTGTATGTATACCATGTACTAGATGTGTCTTTGTGTGTTTTAGTGTTCGTAGTGGGGTGGAAGAAAAGCCTACTGAAAATTCTCATAGAGACATTGTGTTAAAGCACACAACACTCATATTGTGTTGAAGACTTTCTGGTTTTGTTCCCACACAGTGTGTGTGTGTGTGTGTGTGTGTGTGTGTGTGTGTGTGTGTGTGTG
>CALSBV010000422.1:5764926-5791058 GCA_943590825.1 Bovichtus diacanthus
ACACACACACACACACACACACACACACACACACACACACACACACAGTCAGAGTCAGACTGCACAAATCGTATACAGTGTACTGTGTAAATATGAAATTGTCATATCTCTCGTTTGACTTCGGTGGTTAATCTATGTTATAAAGACACCGTTTCTAAATAAAATCAAACACATTTTAACATTTCAGTACAGACATTTCTTCTTTACTGATATGTGTGATAAGCTAATACTGCTTGATAACATTAATCATCCTATAATTACAACTTTATAACCAACTTCACATTGAACCTAGCTTTATACAGAGGTGGGGATATTATGCCCAATAATATATAATAAAACCCATTTCTTTGAGCCTTCATTTGATCTGTCCAGCTTACTATTATAATATTATATTACTACTAACTTACTTCAGGGTCAGGAATGGATAACTTTTTTTATTTATTACCATATTCAGTTTTCTTTAACCATGTAATAACAGATGTTGGAATTTAATTACTTTTCAGATTTTTACTAAAGTGTATTTGTGTGTACTATTTCTATCAGTATTATTTTATTTATAAATGTTCCGTTCTTAATATACTCTTTCACTGCTGAGGTCAACCCTTTTAATGTTCGGCTCTTTATACTGAAGTCAAAATGTGCCCTGCTGAATGCTGTAATCGCTACGCTTACCTTGGTAGTGAGGGGAATGTACTGCATTACTACAGATACAGGGTTGAGAGCTGCAGAATCTACATCTGCCCAATATTTTTTTGATATATTATTTTTTATATATATATATATATATATATATATATATACATTCACTTTTATTTATGAATTGATTGAGTTTTTTTAAAAGGCATGTAGAATGTCGCGTTTCTTCCGTATCTATATGAAGAAATACATGTGATGTACTCTGCAAAGCTTTGGATGTTACTGAAAACATCAAATGACGACAACAAATAACCAGGGATTTTTATGATATTTCTTACAGAAGTCCAGACTTTAGGACAGTATGGGCCTTTCAATGAGATGTAACTCAAATCAATGACTAGTAAATCATTGCTGAGCTCCACAACATGCCAACAACAGCCTTGGTGGCGCCTCCGGAAATAAACCGGTGGTTTTGTATCCAGTTCTAGTTTAAATTTGCACTGCACACACATAGTGGTTAGCCAATTGGACTTATGATACAGAAAATAACATTTAGATATGATGATGGCATGACAACATTCAGAATAAACACAAAGAGCATGAAGCTACAAATTCACCTTTTTGAGTTTCCTATGCCTTAGACCAATGTGTGAGACAAGAACCATATCAGCTCCCTCTACGGTGTCCCACAAGGATCAATGACCCTCTGTTATTTAGTAATTTATTTTCCAATCTAGCACTGCAAACTTTTATACTGACAATACCATCGTGTATGCCAGGCCTTCTCAGGAATAAAGTCTCCATTTGATGGCAGTTTTGTATACGGTATGTACATATGTATGTAATGGTGAGCAATTATTTTCGCTACTCAGAATTATTTCTTTTATATTCACTTGTGCTTATCTTTTACTTTGTTTTATTTTGGGCCAATGACTATATCTGTTCTTTAAATAAAAGATCTCAAATAAGAACTGGATAAAAAAAAGAAATAAGAGCATATATTTAAATTCCTGCTCACTCACGCTCACAGAAGTTAAGGCTATTTTTATTTACATCGTACTTTAAAAGGATAACTTTCGTAGTAATTTGCCATGTTCAATTTTCTGTTCAAATTCACTTTCAAATAGCTCTAGTGCAGCTAATATTACCAGAGCACAGAGCAGCCTGCAGTGACCTCCGGTTGTGAACGCTGGTCTGAGGTCAGTGCATCAGAGAACCGTGCTCACACTGACCTGACCGGGAGCATTGTGTCTGTTGTGTTGATGCTATTACGTTTAAAAATATATAATATACATCCTCATGCTTCAAGATGAGTTCTACTCCTGCTTTCTGAGGTAATGTAAAGATTTGACATCTCTGCAACTGTATGAAGCACTTGACTCATCATGGTCATCCTGCAGAAAAGGTAGCCAGCATATTATGCAGGAGAAATAAAATAAGACTACTTTATGTGGATATGACCACAGATGGTTACGATGACAGCTCACATCGCTGTTTCCTAATTACCCTTCAATTAGTCATCTGGTATTAAACATCTTTGATCGACGTTGATTGAGATTAGAGTGATTTGGTCACTTCTCTTCTGCCTGTGATGGTAACTGGGAAAATCTTAACTTTAAACTCAAGTTAAGATTGATTTATTGTTCAATTTAACTGATTGTTTATGCTTATAAACATTAAGTATAATATTAATGTAATATTTACACAGGTATTTCGTGATCACACAGATACAGACTGGGAATATTGAATACGGGTTTATATGTAGCAGATGATCTAATCAGGAGATGACGACGTGACAATTCATCACATACTGAACATAAATCTCTTCTTTACTTTTACTTGAGGAGCACCATCTGTGGTGGAAATGATGTCATTCATATCCAAAAAAAAAAAAAAGTCTGTATTTTCTTCTTTTTTATGTCTATTTCATAACTTGTTTTTGCAAAGTAACGGCTACTTTTAGTTTTATTTTATTTTTTTTCGTTTTTCATGCTCCATCCTCACCTTCAGTGTAACCTGCAGCAGCTTCAGCTCTTGCTCCAGCAGTTGTAACTCGGGGAACTGTCCTCTGTAATCATCCAGAGAGGAAACTACAGCTGACAGGGCGTCTTCCAGCCCACTGTCTCTGTCCACCGGACTATCATCCCCCCTGGACAGACATTCTGCTCCTGCACCCGGCATCTCCTCCTCCACCGACACCCTCCGGGCCACATACGTCACATCCCCGCTCTCTGGGAATATGTTGCACTCTAGCTGTGGGTGTGTGTTCATTCGTGACAGAGTGTTAGGGTCCACTCCTTCATCCCTGGGAGAGGAGGATGTTCGGGCAGAGATGGAAGTGTCCTGTTGCTTGCTGTGTCGACGTTCATCCGTGACATCGTCAGCGCTTGTGTTTTCTCGGACGACACTGATCCTCGTTGGCGACAGCTCGGTGTCTGTGGCAGCAGAGCTGGGCCGCTCAGGATTTCTGCCCGCCATCTCCATTTCAATGTCATTGATGGAGAGCCCGGAGGCCAAAGACATCACCTCCCCGGACTCGACTGACCTGTCCGTCAACACGATGCCATCGGCACTGCTTTCACTAATGTGGCTCAGGGAGCGCGAGTAGCTGCGTGAATCGTGGCTGTTGGTCAACACCCCGTCCTCTGTTGCTATTGGAGACCATTTCCCTGTGTCCTCTTCCTCACTGTCAGCTGTTGTCATCACAGTGGCTGTCCCCTTCTCCTCCACCCTGTAGATCAGTTTGTACATCCGTTCATTATATTATTGATGGAACACACATACCAAGCATAGCTGTGCCGATGGGCGAATGTAACAAGTAATCAGTCAATAAAATTATTTAGAAAAAATTGGAAACCTATGAGACCTCTGTGCTTGGTGTCTGGATGCGTTGGGATCCTCACTGACGGTGCTGATTATATGGGTGGAGTTTGGAGTTGAAGAGGAGGAGTCTCTGGGGCAAAATGAGATGTCCGGCTGTGGGGAGGAACTTCCACTTACAGCTGGCTGGATGTCTGGTGTCACCACCACGGCCTGGAGAGAGACACACGAGTCACTGACAGTCTAACCCAACACTAAACAACATGTGACAAACACCCTCGTCTCTGCTCGTTCTGGTGCTGAACTACTGAAGCAGACCAAAGCCTGGCCCTGCCTTTACTCAACACTTTAGTGGTCAGAGACTTAAGGACTTAATATATGAACTACTGTAAGTTTTATTTCTTTGAGGAGATGTTAGATACCAGTACTAGGCACTGAAATGTGAGACTTATAAAACAGCAAGAGGTCAAAACCTGATGAAATCTTATTTTAAAAGTGAAAGAACGACATCATAGACGCATGAATCACAAGGTGTAGTTTAGTTCGACCAGCCGCCAGTGACGACATAGACCACCGTGATTGAGCAACATGTGGAGAGGTTTCAACAGGAAGAAATAGTAAGTTCAATTTCCAAAGTGACCCTTCCAGTGTCGATCCAGCTAACCAGTGTCTGTCGTGCGTTACCTTATGATGCGTCGAGGTGCGCAGCCCTCCTACGGAAAGCCGAGGACTGGAGGAGTCATCGGAAGATTCTGATGAGTTAGACCACGCTGTTCCATTCTCCAAGTCTTCATGGCGGCGCAGCATGTTCTGTAAGAGAGCAGCACTGTTTAAGACGGTGGACTGATGCACGGATCACAATAGTGTCATCCAGATGGTGAACAAAAGGTGGTCCGAGATGTTTCAGGAGATTTGTAGTTTCCTTTAAGGCCCTTATCGTGTCTGTTCATAGTGATACATATGCATTTATCACAAACTAGTTGACACAGAGCAGGCCTGATAAAGGCCTTGAAGGAAACTATTAATCGCTGGTTGATAACCCAGCCTTGCCCAGAGCCAAGACTCACTAATACAGAGCATATGATTCCGGTAGGACTGTATGGGAGAGATGGTTTAACCTGGAATTCCATTATACTTTCCATTCCACTTCCACTCAGGATCCAGGCGATGAGCTTCGACAGAGTGACGGCGAGCAGGCTAATACTGGCCGACACCACACTGCAGATTCACTGATCACAGATCAGCCCAGCTGGCCGCTTCACGCAGCTCCCGCGTTTTATGTCCCTCCCGATTATTTTCGCTGTGTATCGCTCCAGGGTTCTTCCAGGTTTCTGATCAGTCACACAGCACATGTCGTCAACACTCATTATTTGAGGAAATCTGTTGGTTCAACTGGATCGCAGCGACAGCTTTTGAAGGTTGAGGGTGCTTACAACAATCTGGCAAACTCGAATACGGACTCATTAATTATCTTCAGTTCATAGAACAAGCCATGTCCACTGTGCTTTGTTCTCTGCCATTCGGCTTCACTGGCTGCATTCTGTCAGAACACTGAGCATCCCGCACAAGAACAACCGACTGAAAACTGATACGTCAACAAAGCGGAGTTGACACACTCCGAAGTGTGTATCAATGTAAAGTGTCAGAGAACTTTTCGTCCTTGTAACTGCTTTGGGATGTCGCAGCATAGCGAACTATTTGTGAAGAAAATAAGCCCTGAAGTGATCAATGTGCCAATATTAATGGAACTGTTTTAAAAGCTGCTCTATTGGGAATATAAGGATCCTCATTCAGTGATCAGAGAAATACATATTTACATATCTACATTGTTTTAATGGGTGAAAGTAGCATTGGAAAATGCAGAAACAGTGTTTTAAGCTGCTACAAAAGTGCAACTAAATCTTGAAGGTTAGCGTGACCCAAACCAATTCAGAACATTACAACATTATCCACATGGTAGTGTACTCGTCATCAGTCATTATACTGATCATAGGATTATCACACAAGGCCTCAGTGTGCTTCAAACTAAGTGCTTATTGGATTGTCTAACAGAAACACATTTTACCGTGGTGGAATCCAATTATTTTGTAACTTTCCCGTCCACTTTGCGCAGTCCTTGGACAGCTGTACACAGGTGTGAAAGGAGGTCAGGTTTGAACTTTTCTCTCAAGCTTTCTAATGCAACTACTTCCAACACATTTCATGTTTACAAAGTGCATCACCATGAATGAATTCAAGGGGAGATGTAAAGACACAGGCACTTCTTCAAAACCTTTCCAGTGGGTTCATTCCAATTTACAGTTTCCAAGGCCTCTGCACTATCTGACTCAAGGATAATTACAGTTTTGTTCAATGTAGGTCTCACAATCATAGTTTTGACCATGATTTGTTATACTGTAGTGAAGTTTGATGCAGTCAGACAAGATCTCCCGATCCTCCAGCTCCGGCTCTCAGATGGAAGCCGAACATCAGTGAAATCAGCTCGAGAGCCGTTTGGAAACATAAGTCATGGCTCCATGAAGCCACACACACACACACACACACACACACACACACACACACACACACACAAATGGAGATTACCGTTATAGGTTTCTACTGTTCTACACGGCCATTACTGTCCTAGTCAGCATACCAGTGGGCTCTGTGTTCCTACATTCTCCTGGGGTTCTACTCTATAATGACTTACTGCACTGGGCGGTCCTGTTGGCGAGTTGTCATTACAGGGACAGCTGTGGCTAAGTGTGTCTCTGAAGATGTCCAGCAGCGGCCAGTGCTGCCGCCTGGTCAGACTCCGGGGCAGAGACTGCACGTTAAAGCAGCAGCAGCAGGTGGAACAAAGGGCATCGCAGGAGTTAGCAGCCGGAGGTTGTTAAACTCAAATTCTAAATCATGAGAGGTGAACTCTGCACTGTTCTCCGCGAGTATACAGCCAGTTCTAGACACTTTTGCTTGGAGTTTCACATCAATTACCTTTTATCTGAAATCTACAAAAACTTTAAAAAAAAAAGAAAAAAAAAAGAATTGCAAAGTTCATGTGAATAAAAGATGTCTGGTCACCCAGCAGTTGTCTGCACCTCTTGCATTTAGGTGTTTTATACATTATAATAATCAAATATAAAAGGAGTGAATATCGCAAAAAGCAAAATATTTCAGTGTCACATTTTGAAAAGCATCACTCAAACGTTACAGTGGAGAGAACAAGTGCGAAAGAGAGGCGACTACAATACAGAAGCACTCACGTAGAAGGCTTGTTCACGTAAAGATGGCGTGTCAGGCGGACTCTGGTTGAAGATTGTTGACAGTCTCTTACTAATGGTTGGAGCTTTGTTGACGGTGCTTGCCACTGAGCCCTGGTCATCTTTATCAAATGGACTGAAAGAGAGGTAAAAAAGAATTGAGGAAGTGGAAGACAAAACAAATAATCATTCAATATTATATTAAAGCAATGTTCTGTTAAATAATAACACTTTATACTAACAAACAGTACAGTCGCAGCATGGTTTACAAAACTTACTTCCAGGTGACTTCGAGGCTTAGTTTAATAGTCCCAAGGTCATTAATATCCACGGCAACCGTCTGGGGTAGTGCAGCAAACAGGTCCTTAGTCTCGCAGGAAACATTTCCTACAACCACATGATTGGCTAAGCTCTTCAGCTCTGTCACCTAGGAGACCACAGAAATATAGTTTGATCACGCTACCAAAGCCTGGCTGCCTTTAGCAGGTCAATTCAGGTGGAGACCCATACACCGTCAGACTACATCAGCACAGGTAACAACAGTATTGTGCCCACTGATCAAAGGAAGACAGACTGACTGACCACAACTCTCACATTGATGAATCAGAACTAAGTATACATAACAATACATCAAAAATCATTAAAAAAGGTTGACATTGACCTTCACAGAGAGGAAGTCACTGACGAGCGGCACAAACACCATCTCTTCACTGTCCCACACCTGCTTGCCATTGATCTCTATTCTGCCCCGGAGCTTCCACCGCTGCCGACCATACCTCATAAAGATCTGAACACACACACACACACACACACACACACACACACACACACACACACAGCATGTCAGTGAAGCTGTGTGTGTTCACAGTTATCTTACATACTTTTCTTTGCTGTTCTACATAGAGCATTCACTATGAATGTACAAACAGTAGATAAGACAAAGAGAGAGATACTCTCACATATACACTCACTAAGTGACAGAAATGACAACATTCACTTCTTGGAACACAAAACCACACACACAATGCAAAATGCAATGTTATTTGACCTAAATAAGAGACAGGAACAAAGCACAGACTGCATGCACACAGTGCATGACACAGGTCCAGACAAGAAAACATGGATTATGCTCATTCTTCTTTAGTCTTATTACAAAAAGGTGTTCTTTTATTTGTTCTATTCGTATTATTTGTATTACGCGCGCACAGACAGAGAGACAGAGAGAGAGACAGAGAGACAGACAGACAGAGAGAGAGAGACAGAGAGAGACAGACAGACAGACAGACAGACAGACTAACCTCATACTGGTCACCAGCACACAATCTAGCAAATCCAGCCAGACCTGAAAGAGCAATAGAAAGAGATGCAGCCTATCATCTTCTCATAAGACCCAATATGATTTATTTGATAAGAGGAACATTACTTGCGTGAATGTGGGTAATTTTTCACCTCAATCCCAATAACTATAATTGCAGCCACAATTGCCAAATGTATCTGTGAACTAGCTGGTCCTTCTGTCATTTAAAACCCGGCCTTGTATAAGAGGATGTATAAGATGCTTGTCCGTGATCGTTTTTTAAGCAGCTCAATAATGTAAAAGTTTAGCTAAGATTTGACTCCAAGAATGAGTATGATCTTTGCCTCACGTCCCTCCATTTGTAATGAACTATTATTGAAAAAACAATGATTAACTGCCATATTAATAGATGATAAAAAGGAGAATATACCTGCAAACAGGTACACTGGTGTCGTAGCACCAACACAGGGTGATATGCACTAAATATGTGGAGGATATAAAGGATATGCATACGTACGTATTACTAACAAAAGAGGTTACATGCACCTATTCTGAGATTTACAGATTGTGGACGGTAGATCGTGAGCACATAAAGGATGGGTGTGCCAAATTTGGAGAATCTACTGGGGATATTTAAGTTATATATCGTAGGAGTAGTAGGATATTTCACAGATGTCATGACATTGCTAGAAAATAATATCACAGGTGGGAATGGGCAGTGCCATTGTCAGGAACATGTGGATGTAAAGTAATTCATGAGATTTACTGTTGAGATGGGTTATTTTTGTGGTTGGCAAGTCTTCATCTACTACCTAATTTGCAAATGACACATTTAGAAGCTGCTGAAATTGGTCACCCTATGGCAGCCATGTTTGTTCCGTCTACTAATCTACTTTCAGCTGTAGTGTCCAATAGGTTCCACATTTAGTTTATTTTTTTATATTCCTTCACAGCAGAACAAATAACCTGCTGATTTTGGAAGTGTTGCATGATTTCACCAAATGTGAAGTTGATTTAATTGACTGCTTGGCAAAAATTCAAAAAACATTTTTTTATAAAAGAAAATTATGTAATCTTCCCAGTAGCAAGGAGTCGTGGAGTGTGAACTCTTTCTACTTGGGTTTCTTCAGAGTATGTGAATTTTGTTGTTGCATGGCAAGACAAGGTTAAAACTAGTTGAAGAAGAGGACGGAAAAAGGAGAGAAGAAAAAAATGGGGGCTGAGAGGAAGGAGGAAAGAGCTTCACCCTTTCCTCCTTCCTCTCATCCTCCACAGAGGGTTTCATTCTTACCTTTCATCTTAATGTGGAACTCCCCCAGCTGGTTCTCCAACTCGCTCTCCAGCAAACACATGTTCTACAGAGAGGATCATTTTTACCAAACAGAAATGAACTATAGAGCTGTAGTTTATAAACGATCCCTTTTAGTGGTGCTATGTTATACTCTTTGATGTATTATATTACTCATGCATGGGCCCTATTGTCCCACAATACATTTGACCATTTTTTCTTTATTCAATCTTAATCCACTTTTTCATTCTATCTCTCCACTCCTCCGTCCTGTTCATCTTACCTCTGTGTACTCTTTGTACCCTTTATTGGCTTCTGCTAAACTCTCCCTGGCCTCCTTACTGCCCACAGAGGCAGTGTACGCCTTCACCATCTTGTTGGCTCCGTCTCTGAGTCTCCTCTGCAGGCAGTAGGCTTCATAGAGCTCCTCAATCTAGGGAAAGAGGGGAAAAGGATACACGGTTCATCTTCCATGGCAAAGTAAAACAAAAAAGTCAGTAATAGACTGGTTCTGAACATGAAGTTTAGTTTATCACTTTGTATAAAAACATTACTTTCACACAAGGAGAATAGATGAATTGTACCAGTACCAGTCCCTACAAACACTACATTTCAAACCTCAAAATACAATGAATGCTAAATTCAATCATAGATTCAACCATACAAACACATTTCCACCGAGCATGAAATACAATAGCAGCATATATAAATGGTTGTTAATAGGAACCTGCAACATGAGGCCTTGTTGTTTCCAGGCTTGTCATACATTTGATTTACACTGTTACATCACATTGTATTTCGACGGATAGATATTGAAGAAACGCAATTCTAAATCCAGTTTCCTGTAACTTTAATGAAATTACAAATACAGCCGTTATGCATATTTGATGGAGGTCCTGTATGTGTTATTTGGGTGTTTTCTAGTTCACAGTATGTTTGAATTATAAAAGGTAAAGTGATCAGTATGGACTGGATTTAAAGTAACATATTTAATTCTGATCTCTGCAAGCTGCTCTATGTTGACTTGAAAACTGACCAATACAATGTCAGAACTCTACGATAGCTGCCACATGCAATATCGCTAATTTATACTTGGTTTCAGAACAAACATAATTAGACCCTCACCAATACTGGCTGTCTAAATATGACCACGAAGTCAGTCAGTCTCGACAAAAATCAACCAGTATCTACAGCAAAACTAATATAGTGCACTATAATGTGTTTCCGTTTTAACCACCCTCTGCAGAAACAGGTAACCAAACGACAGATATAGAGAGAGTAATACCACAACAAAATGAAATGCCAGTGGGCTTTAAAAGGTAATGTGAAGAAAGAAAACACCATCAAAATGTAAGCACCCAGTCCAATGGAGTTAAATCACAAACACATTTCTGTGACTTTTCCAAAATGCATCGGATAGCTTCTATTTTCTTTAGAATGTAGTGTTGTGGAGAGGCATAGTTTGACAGGGATTTTGGTGGTCTTACCTTGCTGAGGTGAAACTCCAGTCGTCTTATGTACCTCTCAGTCACCTTCACTTGCTGTCAGAGGGAAGCATAGAGTCACATTTATGCCTATTAGTCAACACAGACTGGACTTTTTTCACAATATGTCAATCCAGGTCAGCGCAACAAATAAAGTCTTCTGCCTAAAAAAAAAAAATCACTGACTTGGCCCCAGTCCCCTGTAGTGTAGTGAGTCACATCATACATTCAGGATAATGTACATTTACACAGAACACACAACGCAATGCACACATACTTGATTCTATTTTATTTATTATTATAATTATTATTATTATTTTTTTTATTTATTTTTTTTTTAAATCGCTGTTAAGCTACCGTCAACACTTCCTGCATGTGTTTCAAAATAAAAGACTGGCAGGAAAAATCCCTTTGAGCAGTTGGAATGATTTTAATGTGCAACATGTATGTGCAGGAAGCTTAACAGTCAAAGTAAAAGTGATTGTGAATCATTTGTGTATAGAATGGAAAGTGAGATTGATGAATTATCGAGACAACAATTAAACATGGAGAAAGTATTGCGCTTGCATTAATGGCGTCTTACTAAAATATGGTCGTATACTTAAAAAACTGGTGTAATTAGAAACATAGGCCCATCTTTAATATAAAGCTGTCTCACATTCTCTGCAGTTGATGTAAGTGTTTAAGAGTTCACAGCAGCTCACCTTGTCCAGTTCATACAGGAAACCCTGAAGAGAGGAAACATCAAATCATCAGCATCTCTCAGAGCAGCAGAATGTGATGTACACTCTTTATGTTAAGTGACGTTTTTGCTTTGTCAGAACATTTTCATTTTTGAAACCAAAGTTAACTTAAAGATGTCAAGAATGCTCAATGCCACAGATTGAATCAGTGTGACAAAATAGGACACACGACTGGCCAGCCGATTCCTGGGCTGGCTGGTCGTTATGATACGTTTTCAATTTAAAAAAGGACCGTTTTGCAACAAATCACAAAATAAAAGTGCTTGTGTCCGCATTAGACGTAAGAAAAGTGTCATAGGGTTAAACAGGTGAAAGGAACTGTTTTCCCCTTTCACTTGTAGTGCCGAGCCAAACGGAACGTACCAGTCTTGAGTTCCTCTTTGACTCCTTCATCTGTCTGCTGAGGCTGTCCAAGTCCATCTGATGAACCTGCAGGTAAGACCTGAGAGACCACGCACGCACGCACGCACGCACGCACGCACGCACGCACGCACGCACGCAGCACACACACACACACACACACACACACACACACACACACACACACACACACACACACACACACACACACACACACACACACACACACACAGAGGTGTTGGTAAGTGCATTTATTTACCTTTGGAACGAGCCAGATTAGCTGTTTCCAGTCTTTAAGCTAACATAATGCTGGCTGTAGCTTCATATTTAACGGACATGCGAGTATCAATCTTCTCATCTAAGTCTCTGCAAGAAGGCGATCGAGAGTATTTCCTAAAACGTCAAACTATTCCTTTAAGTGTAAACCAATGGCCTATTGGTTGGAAAGACAGCTTGGTTTGACATGGTGGCTAGAGAGGCTGACAAAGTTGTGACTGCACTGGTTGTACTTTTCAGTTTTCCAGGAAGTTCAACTGCATATTTAATGGGATCTTTAACCTCATGTTAGCATTAACAAAATACCATTTTTTTCCTTATCTTTTCCAGTGTGGGCTTACTTGAGTTTAGTTGTTACTTTGCCAAATTAAAAGCAATAATATAAAGTTCTGTGAAAACTGTTTTTTACGTAGACATGGACATGACAGAGCTATCGTTCTATCATTTTTACTAAAGCAAGCCAGGCAGATTTACTGTTAACCTAGGACATTTCCTTTCTCTTGAACCAAACTGCAACAGTAATACAATGTAGGTATACACAGTATATGAGACTTTAGAATATCAGAAATATCAGTCAGTAAGTTGGAGTCACTCGTGCTGCGTGAGGACATGATCCCTCTAAATGAAAGCTTACGGTTTCCATCTGTATGTAGTGCCCGTGTGTTGTGAGTGTACTCACTGAAGGCCTTTCTTCAATGCTTCATAGACCTGATCCAGTCGCTCTGGTTGAGGAACCTTAGGTGGTGGGTTAGACTTGGTGGACATAGTAAACATCCTGCTGGCTCTGCTGGGCTTCCTGTTGAGACCTGGAGTGCTGAACACTGAGAGGTTCCTGCAACATCAACGACATCGTGCTCACATATCTGACGTCCCCAGGTCAGCTTCATCAAACTCTGACACCTTCAGCATGCGATGACCCTGATCAAGCTGTTCTATATAAGTGTTGCTGGAGTTTTGACCACCACCTTGTCCATGCACCTTGGAAGTAGGAGGATTTGTGTCAGAAACCCCCACTCTGCACCTTCAGCATGTACACTGACAGGCTGTCTGACTCTCTCGTTCCCCAATGCAAATTGTTCACGTTACAATGATGTATTTTTCACATTTTCACAAAATACCAATTTGTGAAATTTCTTCTCTCCTAGATATTCCACGATCAACTGTAAGTGGTATTAGTGCAAAGTGGAAACGTTTAGGAACCACAGCAACTCAGCCACGAAGTGGCAGACTACGTAAAGTTACAGAGCGTGGTCGCCAAAGCTCTGCTGACTCAATAACTGCAGAGTGCCAAACCAGCTCTGGCATTAATATCAGCACCAAAACTGTGCGCCGGGAGTTTCATGGCATCCATGAGCGAGCAGCTGCATGCAAGCCTTACATCACCAAGCACAATGCCAGGCGTCGGATGGAGTGGTGTAAAGCACGCCGCCACTGGACTCTGGAGCAGTGGAAACGTGTTCTGTGGAGTGACCAATCACGCTTCTCTATCTGGCAGTCTGATGGACGAGTCTGGGTTTGGCGAATGCCAGGAGAACGTTACCTGCCTGACTGCATTGTGCCAATTGTAAAGTTTGGTGGAGGAGGGATAATGCTATGGGGTTGTTTTTCTGGGGTTGGCCTCGGCTCCTTAGTTCCAGTGAAGGGAAATCTTAATTCTTCATCTCACCAAGTCATTCTGGACAATTCTATGCTTCCAGCTTTGTGGAAACAATTTGTGGAAGGCCCTTTTCTCTTCCAGGATGATTGTGCCCCAGTGCACAAAGCAAGGTCCATAAAGGCCTGGTTGAATTAGTTTGGTGTGGAAGAACTTGACTGGCCCGGACAGAGCCCTGACCTCAACCCCACTGAACACCTTTGGGATGAACTAGAACGGAGATTGCGAGCCAGGCCCTCTCGTCCAACATGCTCTTCTGGATGAATGGGAAAAAATTCCCACGGACACGCTCCAAAATCTTGTAGAAAGCCTTCCCAGAAGAGTGGAAGCTGCTATAGATGCAAAGGGGGGGCCAACTTCATATTAACACCTATACATTTGGAATGGGATGTTATAAAAAGCTCCTGTAGGTGGTCCAATACTTTTGTCCTTATAGTGTATGTTGGTATAGTGTAATGAAGAGACAGTATCATTGATATAACAGGATAAAGTGATATATTGTTATAACGAGAAACATTTCTGGTTATAACTGAATAATGTAATAGTCATATACAGTAACATGAAGAATATTGTGTTAATGTGAAAAGAGTCGAAGCACTTTTTTTTCATGGTGCAACAATGCACTGCTGTAGTTTATGCCTACAAGCACTTTCACAAACATCTTAATTCTTTAAAGGTTAGGTTATAATAATCTATATCGGCCCATTTCTACCATATGTTTGTGTGTGTGTGTGTTTACCTGTAGGGCTTGTCGTAGGTGTTGACTCCAGTGAAGCTCTGGCTCCTAGTGATGGACCTGGAGGTGAGGCGTCTGGCTGGGCGAACAGATAGCGACATGGTGGAGAGAGTTCGGGATGGACTCCCTGTACAGAGCAGAGAAGAAGAGCAATCAACAGACTGCTGACACCACAGCCTGACAAACTGATTGGCAATGTTATTCTGTCATTCATAGCGCACAAAGATGGTGCAAATAGTAAATTGACTCAAATGGAAACAAACAAAAAAACTAACTAGACTAGGAAAGAAATGTTTCTCCTAGTAGGAGTGCATCATAGAAACCATAAACTGTGTAGTGTTCCGATAGTCAGTAGCTCCCTGACTCATTTCTTACTGGAAACACAAATGTAATTATCAATATTATGTGAATAAGACATCAAGGGCATGATGTTGCACTAAACACGCAGGGGTCATTTTCAGACCTTGTGCCTCGCTGGAAGAGGTACCCCACTCATGACTGGATTTCCATATGTGCATTTGTGTGTATTATCATTGAGTCATTGTGGCACAAGTATGTCCCATGCTTTGATTAGAAGTGAAGGGTAGATTCAACAAAAAGCAGTTCTATTTCATCCTTACTGACTGCCTGTCTCGTGCATGCGCAGGTCGAGCATTTATATCAACAAAGTCACGTGTGACCTTGGATGACCCCGGCCGGGTATGAGTTCCAATGTCATGAAAGAGATCAGTCCTTATTCATCTTCTCTCTAAACACAGGCTATTACTCTCAGAGCATGAGCTTGGACTATAATAAGATCATAAATTACTCGAAGTTCGTCGCTTTTAGCCTTGCGATCACATCAGTGGGAGCTGCCTTAAAGACCGCACTTACAGGGTAACTTGGAGAGGGTCTCTGTCGGACCCTTGCAAACTCACCACTGGGGTTCCTCAGGGCTCAGTCCTGGGTCCCCTCCTCTTTTCTCTATACACCAATTCACTTGGCTGTCATTCACTCTCACGGCTTCTCCTACCACAGCTACGCAGACGACACTCAACTGATTCTGTCTTTTCCCAAATCTGAAACTTAGGTCGAGGCACGGATCATTTCTCAGTGGATGGCCGCACACCACTTGAAACTCAACCTTGACAAGACCGAACTGCTCTTCCTTCCTACCTTACCATCAACATCGGCATCTCGGTGGTTTCCCCGACTCGGACCGCAAAGAATATGGGTGTGACACTGGAAGACTAACTATCCTTCACCACCAGCATTGCTGCAACAGCCCGCTCCTGCTGATACACTCCCTACAGCATCAGGAGGATACGTCCCATTCTGACTTAGAAGGCAACACAGGTTCTGGTCCAGGCCCTTGTTATCTCACGCCTTGACTACTGCAACTCCCTCCTGGCTGGACTTCTGTATCTACTTCCAAGATTCTCACTGTTTAGAGTCGTATCCTCATGATTGTTTGCACTTATTGTAAGTCGCTTTGGCCAAAAACGTCAGCTAAATGAACTGTAATGTAATGTAATGTAAAAGCTGCGGGTTACTTGCCCTACGGAGGCTTGGACGAACTGACCCTCTCCAGGGTGGGAAGTGTGTGTGTCCACCTATTGGACCCTTGAGCCTCGGACTGGCAGACGCTACTGTCTTTGCTATTCAGTCGCTGATAGTGAATAAATTGTTTCATATAGTGTTAATGTAACTGTTTTCACAGTTAGCAGCAGGCTTTTGCCAAAGCTAATTGATGGTGTGATAACAAGAGCGTGTCTTCTTGGTGTTGGCTGATATTGACAGCATTCGGTGACAGTGAAGCGGGTGTTTCGCTCCCCTCTCACTGTAGTGTGACAGTCAGGTCCCGCCCCGTTCGTTAGATGTTTTATGTTATATCTGTGTTTCCTGTTTTATTGTGTCAACTACATGCTTCCTCTCGTGTCTGTTGTTTCTACTTCCGGTCCCCAGCTGTCTCCACCTGTGCCTCGTTGTTCCCTCCCACTTCCTGGTGTATATAGTCTGTGTGTCGTTTGTCCCTTGTTGCCAGTTCGTCTTCGTTCATTCATGTCAAGAGTTCCAGCGTTGTTCCTGTTTCCCGAATTCCTGATTCCCCGGTTTCCTCGATCCTGTTTACGTGACCTGACTCCGTCTTCGCCTGATCCCTGCCTGTTGTTCCGCTACACTGAGGACCTACCCGTGGATCAACCCCGTTTCTGTGACCCGACTCTGCCTTTGGCCTCTCCCTACATGTTCTGTATGTCTTGCTGTTTACCCGTCTATCGACTTTGCCACCAAGATTTAGTAAAGTCTTTCTTCCTCATCATCATGCTGTCTCTGAGTCATGCTATTGAGTCTCTCTCCCTGTGTCTACTGGTCGTACCGTTACAGTATGAACTGGCCATTAACATGGACTCAGCCGACTCGGAGACTGTTCGTTCAGCGATCGGCGCACAGGGTGCTCGCCTCCACACTCTGGAGGAGCAGCTGTTAGCTATGTGCATAGGAGTTCGATCCCGGACGGTCAGACGGTGTTCTAGAATACCACCAGTCGTCAAGTGGATCAGCTGACTAGACAGCTCCAACAGCTGGGTACACACCTCCAAACAGCCCTTCCTTCGATTTCTACACCACGGGAGCCTTGCACTACGGGGCTATTAGCAGCAGTCTCCCCAGTGGTCAGCCCAAGTTCTACTATGATTCACCTCTCCCGTCCTGAACGTTTTTCTGGGGATTTGGAGAATTACAGAGCGTTCTTAACGCAGTGTGACCTACATTTTGAGCTTCAGGCCGCCTGTTTCCCCACAGAGCGGTCCAAGGTAGCGTACATAATCTCGTACTTGTCCAGACGGGCTGAAGCATGGGCAACGGCGGAATGGGCCAGAGAGGCACCCATTTGCCAATCATTGAGGACCTTCACTGAGACATTAAGGAGGATTTTTGATCAAACTGCTCCGGGTCGAGAGGCGGCCCACGCTCTCACTAGTCTGCAACAGGGTAACCGGGAGTTGACTAAGGATCCCTTAGTCATCCTGCTCTGATTGACTCCGGAGCGGACGAGAGCTTCATGGATGAGGGATTGGAAAGTAGCATGGGTTTGGACTTACACCCACTACCCGAGGTATTGGAGGCCTGGATGATCGACTACTTTGTCAGGTCTCCCACATCACTCACCCTGTACAGCTAGTCATGGCGGACGGACATTCGGAGAGAATAAGCTTCCACGTGTTTAACTCTCCTTTACACTCGCTAATTCTGGGATTCCCAGAATTAGCGAGTGTGCCCAGTCCAGCACGACCCCCACATTGACTGGACCAGCGGAGAGATCCTGGGTTGGCAGCAGACGTGTTCCACCACGTGTTTTCCGGCCAGCCAGAGGTGTGATCAAGGGATCACCTCATTTGAGAGGGAGAAGAGCCCAGAGAGGGACTTTCCGGAGATAGACAAGGTCCCGGCTTGTTATCTGGAGCTTAAGGAGGTCTTTAATAAGACTCAGGCCACAGCCATACTGCCTCATCGGGAGTATGATTGTCCGGTTGATCTCCTTCCAGGGGCTACTTTCCCTAAAGGGCATTTGTATTCCCTGTCCACTCCTGAAAGGGAGACCATGAGGGAGTATATGGAGGCCGGGATAATTCGTCCTTCTTCTTCACCCGCTGGAGCAGGGTTCTTCTTTGTGGAGAAGAAGGACAAGACCCTCCGACCCTGTATCGATTATCGTGGTCTGAATAAGATCCGATAAAAAACCAGTACCCCCTCCCACTCATATCTTCGGCATTTGAACTATTAAAGGGAGCCAAGATATTCACCAAACTGGACTTGCGCAATGCGTATCATTTAGTGAGGATAAGGGAGGGGGACGAATGGAAGACAGCATTCAATACTCCCAGTGGTCACGATGAGTATCTGGTCATGCCTTTCGGATTGACCAACGCCCCGGCTGTTTTCAGACACTGGTCAACGACGTTCTCTGGGACATGCTTAACCATTTTGTGTTTGTACTTGGACGACATCCTCATCTTCTCACCTGATGAGGAGACTCGTATTCAACACGTCAGCCAAGTACTAAGGAAGCTGCATAACAACCTGCTATTTGTGAAAACAGAAAAATGTGAATTTCACGTAAAGACAGTCTTGTTCTTAGGCTTCATCATCTCTGAGGACAATATCCAGATGGATGAGGAGAAGGTCAGTGCGGTCACCCAGTGGCCTACCCCCACTAATCGTAACTTGGTCCAGAGGGCTCTAGGGTTTTCGAACTTCTACCGGAGATTCATCAGGAACTACAGCACAGTTGCCACACCCTTACATGCCTTAACGTCCCCTGCTGTCCGTTTCTGTTGGAACGAGGGAGCGGAGAGAGAATTTCAACGGCTGAAGAGAAGCTTTGCCTCCGCTCCCATCCTAATCCTACCAGACCCACAGCAATAGTTCCTGGTAGAGGTTGACGCATCAGACATAGGACTAGGGGCAGTTCTGTCGCAACGTTCCACGGTGGACAACAAACTGCACCCATGTGCATTCCTCTCCAAGAAGCTGTCACCAGCGGAGAGGAACTATGATGTTGGTAACAGAGAACTACTCTGCATCAAGGTGGCTCTGGAGGAGTGGCGTCACTGGCTAGAGGCAATCGAACAGCCATTTCTGGTTCTAACCGATCACAAGAACCTACAATACATCCAGTCGGCGAGAAGACTGAATTCCCAACAGGCCCGATGGGCTTTGTTTTTCACCCGTTTCAACTTCACCCTGACCTACCACCCAGGGTCAAAGAACATTAAGGCTGACGCCTTATCTCGCCTTTTCGACCCCGACCCGAGCCCTAGACTTCCGTCATTTGTACTGCCCCCATCTTGAGTAATTGGAGCAGTAACCTGGGGAATTGAGGAAGAGGTAAGGCAGGCCAACAGGGACATCCAGATTCCTAAGGGAGTTCCAGAGAACCGCTTGTTTGTTCCAGAACAGTTGTGTTCACAGGTAATCCACTGGGCCCATACATCCCTAGTTTCCTGCCATCCCGGAGCAACAAGGACATTATTTGTCATCCGGCAACGCTTCTGGTGGCCATCCACAGAGAGGATAGTCAAAGAATACGTGGCGTACCACATCGCCCTTGGGCCGAGATTTCAATGAACTTCATCACCGGTCTGCCCTTGACGGAGGGCCAATCCACCATCCTGACGGTGGTTGACAGATTTGGTAAGATGGCACACTTTATCTCCCTGCCCAAACTTCCCTCTGCTAAGGAGACAGCAGAGGTACTCCTCACACAGGTTTTTAGAATACATGGTTTTCCAAGGGAGGTGGTATCCGATCGAGGCCCCCAGTTCGTGTCTCATTTCTGGAGGGAGTTCTGTGGGCTGTTGGGGGCCAAGGTCAGCCTGACTTCAGGATACCATCCCCAGTCAAATGGTCAGTCAGAGGATGAACCAGGAGCTGGAGACATGCTTAAGATGTCTCATCTCCCAGAACCCTACTACCTGGAATAAACATCTAATATGGGTAGAGTATGCTCACAATACTCTACCTGTCTCCCCTTTTCGTTTGTCTCCTTTCCAGTGTGCGTATGGCTACCAACCACCACTATTCCCAGATCAAGAGGCAGAATCCACTGTGCCCTCAGCCCAGGCGTTGGTTCGCAGATGTCACCGGAGATGGAGTCGGGCTAGGCAGGCTCTCCTCCGCAGCTCCGCCAGCTACAAGAGGTCGGCCGATAAGAGGAGAGTCCCAGCGCCTGCGTATGTGCCGGGACAGAGGGTGTGGTTGTCCACAAAGGACCTTCCACTGCGGGTGGACTCACGCAAGTTGGCTCCACGTTTCCCGGTGGCCAGAGTCATAAACCCCGTGGCAGTTAGACTACAGTTGCCCCGGTCCATGAAGGTGCACCCCACCTTCCACGTCTCCCGGGTGAAACCGGTGCAAGAGAGCCAGTTGGTTCCCGCAACCAAGCCGTGTATACCTCCCCCCGGTTCTTCGAGGGGGAGGGGGAGGTATACACAGTCAAGCGTCTGCTGGGGGTCAGAAGGAGGGGTAGAGGCCATCAGTATCTGGTGGATTGGGAAGGGTATGGTGCGGAGGAGAGACAGTGGGTGGCGACGAAGAACATTGTGGACCATACCTTAATCAGGGATTTTCACCGCCAGCATCCTGAGCTGCCTGGGACGACAGGTGCCGTCCCTAGAGGGGGGAGTACTATCAGGTCCCGCCCCGTTCGTTAGATGCTTTATGTTATGTCTGTGTTTCCTGTTTCATTTTGTCAACTACATGTTCCCTCTCATGTCTGTTGTTTCTACTTCCGGTCGCCAGCTGTCTCCACTCTGTTTGTTAGTGTCTCCACCTGTGCCTCGTTGTCCCCTCCCACTTCCTGGTGTATATAGTCTGTGTGTTTGTCCCTTGTTACCAGTTCGTCTTCATTCATTCATGTCAAGAGTTCCAGCGTTGTTCCTGTTTCCCGAGTTCCTGATTCCCCGGTTTCCTCGATCCTGTTTACGTGACCTGACTCCGTCTTCGCCAGATCCCTGCCTGTTGTTCCGCTACGCTGAGGACCTACCTGCGGAATGACCCCTGTTTCTGGGACCCGACTCTGCCTTTGGACTCTCCCTACATGTTCTGTATGTCTTGCTGTTTACCCGTGTATCGACTTTGCCACCAAGATTTAGTAAAGTCTTTCTTCCTCATCATTGTGCTGTCTCTGAGTTATGCTATTGAGTCTCTCTCCCTGTGTGTACTGGTCGTACCGTTACATAGTGTTGTGCGCTTGCTCGTGTCCTGTTTAGCAGTTTGCGCTTGTAGTGGCTAGTAGAGCTACCTGATATTTTGAAGAGTGTCCTTGCTCCCCTGTCACTGCATATACTGCTTTCTGGCCTGGTTTCTGCAGTCAGGAGAGGGCTTTCGCTCAAGACTGATGTAGCAGTCCGCAGCAACTGATGAGTTTCTCTGCCGCTGTCGCTATGTTTAGCTCTCCTGGCTCTTTATATAATTGCACCATCATGTCTCTTGCAGTGAGGGCCGCTAGGCTGGCCGAGGTGGAACTGATGTGTGAAGCTGGCTTCCTCTTGTCTGAGCAGTTGACTTTAGCCCAACTTACCCATTCTAGTTGTCGGACCGCAGATGCTTGGCCCGAGAAGAAGGCTGGTCTGCTCAGGTGCAGTGGTCTGCTCAGGACACCACGGAGCACATCAATATGCTAGAGCTCCAGGCTGTGCATCTAGCACTCAAGCACTTCATACTATACCTGAGAGGGTCGCATGTGCTTCTCCGGTCAGACAGCACTGTGACCGTCTTTCACATAAACCATCTGGGGGGAACAAAATCCACACGGTTGCTAGAGGTGTCCCAGGCTCTTCTGACATGGGCAGCCCCTTGTCTGACAAGCGTACGGGCAATGCATCTACCTGGTGAACCAGGTCACAGATTTCCTCTCGCATCACAAGCCTCCACTGGGGGAGTGGCGGCTTTATCCAGAGGTGTTGAACAGCATCCAGGGTCTCTACTGCAGGGGAGAGGTGGATCTCTTCCCTCCGGGTCTCCCCTAACGGAGGAGACCAGTCCCCTGAGTTAGGGCCTTCTGGCTCACACGTGGCCAGAGGATCTTCTCAGAGTGCTTCAACAGGACCACAGGCTTCTTCCGGTGGCCCCCTTCTGGCCAGCCTGGACTTGGTTCTCGCTGCTGCACAGGCTCCGCTGCGGTACAGCCTGGCGCCTCCCCGACAGGAAGGGTCTTCTAGGGTGGCCCTGGTAACTGCTGAGCTGGCCCAGATAAAGTTGCTTCTCCTGGCTCTCCATTCTGGTGCTGGTACGGAGAATTCTGCTGCACCCAATGAACCCATGGCTGAGTTAGTTCCAGAGGAGGATATTATCTATATGGCTCTCAGGATTTCTAAGGATTATGATAAAGCAGCGCGCATGGGCTGTGTCGGCAACTCCCTCTCTCAACTCATGCTCACCCTCTCATGTTTGCTGCAGCAGGATGATTTGGAATCCCAATCCCTGCCACCTTTAGCTGTAAGTTTGGCCGCTGGAGGGCCAGACCCTTTGCTGAGTGATTGCATAGAGCCTGTCAAGAATACTATTCTAAATGGCAGAGCACGACTTGTCGACCTGTCTGCAGTACGAGAACAGATGGAAGCTGTTTTCTAACTGGTGCACAGGTCAGAACGAAGACCCAGTACTTTGCTGTGCCTACTATCCTTGAGTTTCTGCACTCTGTGCTAGAGGACGGCAGATCTCTGTCTACCCTAAAGTTGTATGCACCCGTGTTGCTGGATCGTGGACGTCATTACTTATGCATACAAATACGGGACCGCTCTCTAACAACGGGAGTAAAGTTGTCTCCACGTCATGGGCGAGCGACCCTGAGAGGTGTGCCCTTGGAGGACATATGTGACGCGGCCTCATGGACATCACAGAGCACATTCTCCAGATACTACAGGGTGAATGTTGACACCCCCCATCCATTGAGCATGGTTCTTCTTCCGAGTTCCTCTGCTCCATCTTTATGAGATGGGTACTACTACTAGAATACGTCGAGAATCTGCTGTTATAAGTAATCCAATGTTACGCACTTTAGCGGTCAGTAAGGATGAAATAGAACAAAAGTTAAGGATGTAACTACAGTTCTATGAATCCTGGATGACCACCAGAGTTCTTAATCACACAGAAAACTTCCCGCGAGCAGATTCTGTAGGACTGACCTCGTGGATGACCCTGGAACTTATACCCGGCTGGTGTCATCCTAGGTCACACGTGACTTTGTTGATATAAATAGTCGACCTGCGCATGCGCAAGACGGAAGATATTCAGTGTTAGGCACTCTCGAGGTCATTCAGGATTCATACATCCGTAACTTTCTTTTGTTATTGTAAGTACAGTTTTAGTTCAAGGAGTCATTCACACACAAGGGACGAGTCAGCACATACCCTCATTGTACAATTAAACAGAACAGGAACACCTTATTATTCACCACAGAGTAACTATGGTAATTACAGTAAGTCAAGGCATTTTTAAACCATAGAGATCTTACAGTATATTTGAAAATCTTCCCAGAGCTTAGAAAAGCCAGCACGGACCAAGCAGGCAAATTCAAGGAGAGAAACACTAATGACTATGTGCAGTGGGCCGCATGATGTGCAAGCAAACAAGGCAAGTGTTGGGCAATGCAGTTTTATTTCAAACTAGAATGGCACCTAAATAGCACAGACCCCTGCCAATGCTACTTTAATGTGCTCCTCACATGGTCGCATTTCCCAAATTAGTAAGCTGTTCTTCTGACTTTGGTGTGTTTTCAATGTGGAAACAACATGGAAGCTACAAAGACCACGTGTTGTATTTTATCGCTCAGAGTGTTTAACTACTTATTGATGGCGGTTTCCATGGATTTTCCCAGTCGGGGACACATTTTTCCGATTATTCCGACACCACATGAATACAGCCCTGTATTTCCTTGTTAACAAAAAACCTAATTTGTGTATCTGCCCAGTGATTTCAATAAACTCCAAATGTTGATGGGTTCTTCCTTCGCCCATGCTACATTCTTCCACCAAGTTTCATGAAAATCAGGTCAGTAGTCTTTCCGTAATCCTGCTGACAGACAGACAGAGCTGAAAACATAAGCTCCTTGGCAGAGGTAATGAATGGGTGTTGTCTAGTAGTGCAGTATCCTGGTTTTTATACCATGGTAAACTATAGAACGTTTATACGTTTATAATAGACAGTTTAGTTAATAATTGTACCGTTTGCTTTCTTTTTCAAAACAAGTTTGACTAACCTGGTCGGTCAGATCGCCTCGCTATATCTCAGCAATTACTTTGGAGAGTACAGTGTTATCACTGATAACTCCAATAGCCACAAAACTGTTATAAACCATCATTTTACTTGAAGCTCGGGGGCTAACACATTTACCATGTAAAAGATCTTATCTCTACTGCTCTTTTATTTTCTAAATGAGTAAATAGGAATGTACAAAACATTCAGAAAGCAGACTAATTTTTAGCTGCCGGATGTTGCTCTCACTGGTTGAAATGACAAAAGAAGCTGCTGGCATATCATATCAACTGTAGCTAAATAATGTTAATCCCATAAAATTTTTTCCCAAAGGTCAAAATGATGTTTTGTTGGTGCAATCTCTAGTTGTGTCTGCTCTGTCACAGATCGCTAGTTGTCTGTAATATCGTTGACTTGCAAACAATGTTTTTAATGCACTTCATTAAGACCAACAGAGCAGTGAGTTATCTGGTAACACCGTCAGCTGATCAGGTCACATGAGTTTCAGGAGTCAAAATGTCCCTGATAATCTTTCATCATATCTTATCAATAATTTGAACTAAACAAATGCGTAACTCAACTCTCAAATCAGGACCTCTAGCATTTGGAGAATTAAATTTGAAAAATAAGCAGTGCAAAGTAATTGGGTTCCATCTGTTAACGATTATTAGTTCTAGGACATAGTACAGAACATAGATTTTATTAGAACACTACAACCGTTTTTATCTTGTTTTGTCTGTCATTACTATGCTAAGTGTATGAGCTGCTCCTGCTTATCATAGTCACTGTACATAATATCCAAACTTCCCCAGGCCTAACATTGTGTTGTCATGCTATTTGTTGTTTGTACTGTTACTCTCTGTTGATTGTTGTAATGCTATCTGTTCATTGTCGTCATGCTGCTGCTGATTTTGTGTGTTATAAGAGCTGTCTCTCTTGTCTCTATGTAGTGTAGGCTCTGTTTGTATCTGGATATTTTTACATTGGTTTAATCTGTTGATTGTATTTTCCAACGCCTGTTCTTTTAACTATTGCTTACCCAGGGACTACGGAAAAAAATAAGCCCTTCTGGCTAAATCTGGCATATTTTCAGAAATGTTATTAAAATGAACTGTCCCTGTCAAATAAAGTAATAAACTAAACCAAAAAAGGTTTGGGAGTTGGGGGGTGTTATCCCATGCTTGTATAGCTGATACAGCTAGTGGCATTGGTATGACAAGCTGAAAGAGCATCAGGTGTCACAATCCATCATTCAGAAGCGTTTCTGCATCCTGTTAAATCTGTTATAAGGACTACCATTCAAAACTACAATGGCTAATATCTGGATAAATGATGTCACCTAAAACAGGCTAATCCAGCTTAAACATTTGAGGTCTGTGGCCTGAAGCAGTGATTTGTTGATGTGGCTTAAGTCAGCAGTTAATTTCTGTCAGCTGAAGCAGTGTTTTCCTACTGTGGCCTATCCAGTGTCCTGTATCCTGTTTCTCCAAACAGCTGAAAGGCCTTTGCAAGACGCCTGCCAAACACCCCCCTCCCACAGCACAGGAAATGTCACAATCCTACAGGAAGTCAGAAGCAACGGCCTCTCCTGACAGGAAATTGAACAAAGGGAGATAGTCCTGAGGGCTACAGTCATCTGGCTGAAGAGAAAAGGTCAATTCTGCATTTAAGACTATCCTAAGAAGTAAATAATAAATAATTATTATATGTTAAGTAAAAACTTATTGTGTAAAGTGTACTCTGAATGAAAAGGAAGATTTAATTTTACTGGGAGTAAACGTTTAAAAAAAATACTAACAGTAACAGGAGAGGAAGAATGTGTGTGTGTGTGTGTGTGTGTGTGTGTGTGTGTGTGTGTGTGTGT
>CALSBV010000422.1:5800265-5812305 GCA_943590825.1 Bovichtus diacanthus
ACACACACACACACACACACACACACACACACACACACACACACACAACATAACAATAACATAATTATTTACCCAACATCCTCCCACCACAGTATCAATCTTTCTAAACATAACTTATTTGAAGGCATCACTGCAGGTTTTTTTCGTTTTGAGCATTCAGTGACATATCGTTTGTGAGGAAGAACCTCGGGGGCATGGAAAAGCCTGAAAACTAAGGGTCCTAATGTTGTGCTGACACAGATAAAGCAGAGTAACAACTGGTGAAGTGCGGATTCTTCTGGGTGATGTTGGTCGCAGAGGACTGACAGGGTTGAATCTGGCTCAGCAGCAACACACAGCCACCTCACCCAGCAACCCACTGTGCTGGCCAATAAAACTTCATTTAACCTAAACATGTTCTAATGTAACGTCAACACATAGTCGGGGGTTCCACTTTAGACTGCGCTACTCTTTCAGACCCACTTTGATCATTTTCTGGAACTAAATTCCGGTGCTGCAACACAGAGGTTGAACTGGGTTCTCTCCAAAGCCCGTCCGGTCTCCACTTGATTCACATGCCACCTATGCCAACTTTAAATCGACGCTCTGTGCTACAAGTAAACAATACAAACTAATAAACACATATTTATACAAAAGTTGCAGTGGCTCAGTCTAAATATAAAGTTACCGTCATCATACCGTCTCCATCACTGATAGTTGCTTATCAACTGATAGAGATTCAACATCACCTGCAGCATCACCCGCCCTTTTCCCCGATGTGACAAGCAGGGGTAGGCAGCGCTGTCGAGCATGATTGGGCAAGCGGATGCAATATCATATAAAAACAAGCACGCCGGAAGTAACCGCCATTTCACCTCTGTATCTGTACGGAGCGAGACAACCCATTCTCCACAAGAAGAACCACAGAGAACACTTGTCGGTCAAACTAAAATATACAACAAACTCACAAATACTGCAGTAATTCTTTTTTAAATAATAATTGAATAAAAGATGTGCGCCATGGAGCAAATTCAAAGTGGTAAAATTACGAAGAACGTGTACTTTACTTGACTATTTAAATGTTATGATGCTTTTTACTTCTATTTCATTACATTTCAGAGACCTGAAGAAACATTATAAGCTAATAAAATACAACACATTGTTTTTTTTTTTGTTTTTTTATTAGTTATGAGTTATTAGCGGCAATTACACATTTCCTCTCTAAAACATCTAACACGGTTTCATTTCACATAACGTTTTGAGGCCAATATAGGTAAATCCATCCAATATTTTACAAAAAGCAAAGCTTAGAGTTAAATCCCAAATATCAAAGCATATTTTTATAGCTTCTCCCAATGATCATCTCACGACCCCTCAGAATCATCCTGTGACCCTTGAGAGGGAGCCTGACCCCTAGGTTGGACACTACTTGACTGAACTAGCTAATAGTAAATAAAATAGTTAAAACTAGCTCCACTTTGAGCAGCAACAGTGTTGCATCACTATTAACACTCTGATAATGTTCTACATAGGAATATTTCAGTTACAGGGGAATACTTCAAGTACACATGCTGCTAATTCTTCTGTACTTTGAAAGCAAAACTTTAAAAAAAAAGTAGTTTTACTAGTTGTATTGGTACATGTACTTAAGTAAAGAATCTGAGTACTTCCTCCACAACACTGCTCCCGAACTCCGTCGCCATATAAACTGGTATCTCATGTTCTCCTGAATGTAAAACAATTAGTAGAATTTCCGCCTAGTAGCTGTATACCTCCACCAGCCAGTCAAGTTGCAGTCATCAAAATGTCATCACTTTATCCTGTTAGACATTTGTGTGAAATTGTCAAAATAGGCAAATTCATTCTTGAGTTGTGACAAAAAAACGTGTTTCGTGAGTTCACAGTGACCTTTGACCACAAAATTCTAATCAGTTCATCCTTGAGGCCAGTGAACATTTGTGCCAAATTTGAAGATTTTCCCTCCAGTTCCTGCAGTATCCAATTCACAAGAATGAAACGTACGGATGGACAACCCGAAAACCGTAATGCCTCTGATGCAAGCTGTCGCCGGCGCAGACGCATATAGCAAATATAGTATATCATATAGTTTCAATTTCCCAGTGTTATCTTCCCACAACTGCTTACGTAATTTGCCCGACATAAGACATTAAAACTATAAAGTCTGTTACGCTTTTGCCTTTTTTGATGAAGTATATGTGAAATGTTTGTGTATCACACTGGAAACACAAGGAGACTGTACTACTTAGGCCCCAAAAGGTTGTTAAAAGCTCAGCCTACAGGAAGCCACGGGTCACAGGTTGTCCATTTACTGCTTGTATCATGACATAATCCTACTGCTCGTCTTCAGATCGTCGAAAGAGAGGACTAAATAACTATCACAGCGATAACTCTCCAGAGTTGTAAAAATATACAAATCACTGCACTGATAAGGAAACAGAGCGCCCACACTGACCCGGTCACTTGGGTTTTTTTTTTTTTGGTTCAGTCTTGACGCCTGTTAACAGCCTAAAGCTCTCCCCCCTTGAATGTTATAGGCTCTATCAACATCATATTGTATGGCGTCATAACTATCATGTCAGCAGAAATGTGCTTAACAAATTTCATGGCGAGCTGGTAATTTCAGGTAAAAATATCTTTCACTTTGAGTGTTTCGGATCTTAAACACTGAAGCCACTAGTACAGTGAAAGCAATAATAAACTATACATACTTCATTATATAACCTCCCACCCCACAAGGAACCTTTCCACTACGCATAGACGGTACATTTTTCAGCCAAATTTTTCTGGTAAAATTTTTCATATTTTTTCCTATAATGCTTGATGCATTAACACACACACACACACACACACACACACACACACACACACACACACACACACACACACACACACACACACACACACACACACACACACACACACACACACACACACACACACACACACACACACACACACACACACACGTTCAAGGGTTATCTTCTCACACACAAGGATGTAATTAGGATTTCAGTTTTTTTTTTCCGACAGTGATCACCAGAATACACAAAGAGATTTCTCGATTTTCTACATTGAGTTTGCATTTGATAATGGCCATCAATCGTAAAACGTTTAATTTCATTTCTATTTTTTTTTTAGTAGCCGCGCTACTCTAACCTGTTAACATGGGCGCTGAAAGGAAAAGCAGGAGTGTCCGAGAGTTTGGCCCACTTGGGATAGATTTCTCTGAAATCCCTGATGAGGTCTTACAGGCTGTTGAGAAATTGAAGCCTCCATCACCACGGAGATGACATCTCGTGCTCGTGGCATCAAAGCGACCTTGATGGTCATTTATTGACCTCAAAGACCCAGGAACGTTTGGATGGCTGGTTCAGCACATCCCTGAAGCACTGAGGGGAAAAGTGATTTGTGGAAATGTGATTTTAGCCTATTTTAATACAATTCAAATTGTGCTCAGAGGGAATTATTTTCACTGGACATTTTGACTGGAGAGATTTAAATGTGTTGGACTTAAACAGATTTTTCTGATCTGATCTAGCGTTGAGGACAAAATCAACCTTTAGACTAAATGGCACTCGGTGGACTCAAACACATCACTTGCCTATGTCCACGGCAACATGCTTTTTCAAAAGGGAAATACATCACATATAATGAAAACATTACATGGGACCTTTAATGACTGCAGTTACTGAAGCATTTAAGGAATATCAGCGAATTGAAATGTTGGGTTCAGAGCAATGCTGGCCTCACACATAATGCATCCCCCCACCCACACACCCGCTGCTTTAAATTACACTTGTCTTCACACACAGGCACACGACCCTTGCTGAAATGAAGCCACATTCTTTCCATTCCCGTCATATTTCTAGACCAGGTATGCCTTTTTCCCCATCCTCCACCATTGATTTTGTTGTTCTTATACATTTGTGAATCTCAAAGCTCTGCTGCATTTGTTAATGTGTTAGATGCTTCAGAATCTTAAGCAAATAAGAACAAATAAAAGTTGTTTGTACATTTAGTGTTCCTCAACAAAACCACTGTGTGCATCCTTATGGTCTTAACGAAACTCAAATCCAGCATCGCTTACGTCCATGTTTACTAGCTTACAATCTTATTTTTCCTTACCTTTGTGGGCACATTACTACAACGTGTCGATCAGTGGAATAATATGAAACCACTGACAGGACTGTGTCAAGCGTCATCCGAGTGTTCGTGCATGTGCGTCCTCGTGCATGGGACAAACAAAAAGGACGCCCCCTCATAAAAAGCTGCTCTATAGCACCAGTAGAGGTCAGAAACTCTACAGGATACCTTTAACTACCTCTCACTGAGCATACAGGATGTTGTTTATCATGGTGAGGCCTTATTAACGTTAGCATTACAACTGTAATGTAATAATGTAATGTTCTTTGTAGCTAATGGCTGCATATTATTTATTTTTTTCCCATTGTTTCTGTATGTTGTACTTACTTTGGTTTGTCTTATTTGAAGCTATTGTTCTGCACTTATATGATTACACCTATTTGAAGCTGATGTACTCGCAATATTCTTGCTGTTCTGAGTTTGTATCCTCATGATTGTTTGCACTTATTGTAAGTGGCTTTGGACAAAAGCCTCAGATAAATTAGATGCACATCAGGGGTATCTCTTAATGGCCAGTAGAAATAATTACAGCAAGCAAAAACGTGACTATTGTTTTAAGACTCCATGACATCAAGACGGACTCACAACAAGAATAATATTTTAAATTGGGAGGTTTCTTTTCTCCAGTCATTTCCCCACATTGCACCGATAACTTCCTACATGTGAAAAATGAGAGAAGCTGGCCTCAAAAAGGTGAGCCAATGAAAATTTAAAAATTGCAATTTGTTATCAAAAAAGAACATCATACAGACAACTGCAGCACTCAACAAACAGTCGTAAGCTGTCACACTTGAGAGACTCACAACTGAAGGTGTCAGTAGTCGGAAGACTCCAGTCCACATGCTGCTGTGAATGAGCAATAGATGAAGAGCAGTTTGGCACCTTGTGCCCTGCCATCAGTGTTATGTGTGTGAAAGGGTAAATGTTGGCTTGTACTGTAAAAGCGCTTTGAGTGGTGGGAAGACTAGAGGCGCTATATAAAGTCCATTTACCATATTCTTATGTGTTCGTTAAATTCAGAATTCTAATAAAACTCAACCTTACCCTACTTCAGCCTGAACCTTGATAAGTGAAAACACCTGTGAAGGTGTGCAGGGCCTTTAACATCTGAAGTGGCAGATCAGAAAATGCACTTCCTGGTTGGTACCTGTCTCTTTGAATGACATTTTGTAGATGAACACTTTAGGTCCCTGTGGCCTCTGCATGGTAGGCCCGTTCAGTGATCCATCCATGTTCCCACATCACTAAATTCCAGCAAAGGCACTTAATCACTGCACCTCTTCCTTCTCTTCTCATCATCAAACATCATGGTTTGATATTACTCACCAATAACTATAACTATATATAAATAGAGTTGTTTTAAATGTTTTACCCATTTAACTATACATTTTGTAAACTTGCCATGACGGCTGACCATTTTACCAAGCCTAACATTAGAATGAACTCGATTATCCCAGCTACCATGCAGCCACTAGTTTTAGTTTATTTACGTACAATAGAAACAAATCAACTGGCAGAGACTCAGAACTTACTGCAGCTTGCCAGTCTATCACACATATTATTTGCAGATACAGTAGGTTCTTGTTTAAGTTGACGGTGTTGAAACCTCCCTCTGCTGGTGCGTTCAAGGTCACTCCAACTCCTAAACCTCCACCAGTATTCCGAATCCAGAACAACCAAATTCACATTTTCCTCTTTCAAACTGCACCTGGGTTTGTAATTCTGACAACATACTGTACAGTAGCTATTTGATGCAATGCTTTTCTGCCAAAATCTTGATCCTTACATGTACCACTGGGGTGTTCTCAAAAGTTTCCTGATCAAAGATAAATAAGGTTATTCAATGATGACTGTGAAGAATTTTCTTTGTAGGCAACTGTTCAAGTTTCTGCAAGTTAATGTCAAATATATACACTCAAATGAAAGAAACCTTTCACTCATTAGCTCAATCTGACAGGAGTATGATAGAAAAAACATGCTTATCTCTGCACATGACGCACATTATGAAACTGAAAAACCTTCAATTACACCCGAGCTATAATTTCTTAGAATCAAAGAAATGTCTCTGTAGAACGAGGTGAGGTAGTGATTTATATCATGATGCAGCATATCACACATTTACAGTATGTCCTTTAAAATACTCTCAGAAGAATTTAATGGTTGTACACAAATGCCGAGAGAGAGAGAGAGAGAGAGAGAGAGAGAGAGAGAGAGAGAGAGACCACATGGCAGCTGCAGGGGAGGAATTCATAAACAGAAGAATCCAGAAAACTTCACAGGGAAGACTCATGGAGGCTGGCACAGCGTGAGACTGAGATAAAACACAGATCCCCTGTCCATACCGAGAGCAACACACACACACACACGCACACACACACGATCGACCACACACACACACAATCACACACGCAGACACAAGCACAAGCACACGCGCACACACAATCACACACACACAAACACAATCACACACACACACACACACACAATATTATATTATACATTATAGAACTGTTCAATCCAACTTTTCCTCTCCTTTTAAATGTTTCTGAAACGTCACCTCTATCTGCTGATACAGAACATTAGTCTGATACCAGTGCTCTCTTTTTGGGGCGGTTCGTATGTTGGGTAACGTGAGGCCAGGGTTTGCTGTGGGACTAAAAACTGTTAGTTGGTAGCTTGTTGGTTTATTTGTATAAGAAACTGTAATAAGTTCACCATTGCCGGCAATTCCAATCTGTGTGCATCCCTACTGAGTAGTGCTCCCCATGGCAAGTAAACTCCTCTTCATGTGGAGTGCTCCTTTAAAAAAGGAATGGTTTGACATTTTCAGAAATAAGTGTAAAAATTCTTCTTTTTGCAGGGGTTATTTTGCTAAACTATTTCTTGGCTGTGACCAGCAGATAATCAAGACCAGTGCTGAAGCCTTTCTATCTGGTTGCCTGTATAACCTGATTCCTATTCCCTGGATAGGGTTATTTAAAACCTCATCCAGGGAATGTGAAAAGAGCTTCACAATGTCCTGCTTCATACTTTTAGCATTTCAGACTTTCACACACACTGGTGCCCAGGTGCCTCTGAAAACCTCTGGTCTAATCTGTGTAGCTGGCATCCTGCAGCTGTTAAAACCTACACATTAACATTCTAATTGTGAGAATAATCAATATGTAATCTGTTATCATGTGCCTTATTGTGTCCTTATTAAGATGTAATATGTGATATGTAAGATGTTATTGAATTAAGTAACTACTAGTGGCCAATCTACTGTGAAATAAGAAGCAATATTTGTAAACTGTGAAGCGGAAGAGTATACCTCCTAAAAGGGTGACAGAAGATCTGATTGGAGCGGAGAAGCGCTGAGAGGCGTGGACACGCCTAAGCGCCAACAAGGGGCCAATAGGACCTGGCCCAAGCCAACCAATGGGAGAAGGCGGTGGGTATAAAATACAGTATGTTGTAAACAAGAGATCGTGGCCGTTCTATGGATCTGTGAGACAGAGTAACTACTTAAATGTGGTCTGTGGACAGTGAAATAGGTCCTCAGCTGAGTACTTTTGTATTGCATACCATATCATCATGGAATAAATACAGTTAATATGAAGACAAGTTTTCTGAAATTGAGTTCTATGCGTCTCTATTTCTAAATATAAGAACACAACATAATTTAGAAAGTCTGGCGCGATCATACACAACCAGAAGTTATCAAATACATCCGATGCATTTTATTTACTGCCAACTGATCATTTGCGTAACTCCTCCTCTGAACAGCAATTGTCCAATCATAGTTTAGCAACCGCAATAAGCCACATCAGGTTTGTAAGGCGTTGCAGTATTTTGGATACTTCTGAGGGTGTGTTTATCTTCTCTTAACATACGCTGCTTAAATGACACCACCTATAGTAGTTACCTAGTGCTGACACAATCCACCAAACTCAGTACCTGAGAAATAGTTCCTCATTGGTTAACCCCTCATCCTCAAAGGCTTTTCTTGTCATTTCAGACAGCAAAATAAATGGTAGCCAATTCAAAGTAAGAACTCTACTTAATTTCTGGCCAGTTAGCCAAGTTACTGCAAATAACTGTATTACTGTTTTCTTTCCTGAAAGGCCTTTATTGTGAAGCAGCAGTAGAAAGTCTTTATTTTGCTTTAACAAAATACTAAGATTGGGAAAGGTCAGCTCTGTTTGCTCGTGTTCTCCAGTAACTCTCTGTCTCCATCTCATATGGCCTAATTTTTAGGTGGTCAGATCAAGCCTCCTTAGATTTAGGCAAGCAGGGACAAATCCTGTCCTGTCCTGTCCTGTCCTGTCATGTCCTGTCCGCGTTGATGATGCCAATCATTTTAATCATGTTGCATTCTGCTGAAGTAGAATGCAACATGGTAATGAGCTGACAGACTGTTCCTACTTTACTAACCATCACATGACTTCGAAAAGGCTCTGTGTGTGCGTGTGTGCGTGCGTGCATGCGTGTGTGTGTGTGTGTGTGGACCCCTGTGAAGTGGGGACTTTCTGGTTAATCTCCAGCTGGCCAATAAGCAGCTTAACTGTCACTGGAGTGCTGCAGGCTAATTACTAGTTTGTAGCAAGTCTAATATGGTTTGGAGTCACACATAACCATACTGAAAATAACCTCTACATTAATACTCATGTAAAAGTAGATGTTATAGACTTGAATGTTTCACCAAAATGGTTAGGTATTGTTTTTAATGTGCCTAAACGTAACTGTGGAAATGAAAATGTTATGTCATGTAAACATGACCTAATCAGAAGTTGTACATCAATTTCTGAAATGACACAAAGTTGTTGAATGGCATAAAAGAATCCCTGCTATTGGACAGTGCTGATTGTACCTTGGCCTGTGACTCTACACTGTTGGCCAGTGAGCAGCATGTGAACAGGGAAACTGTGTCATTAGGTTAACCCTTCATGGAAGGTTAAGCTGCTGCATGGGCAGGTATAGAGACACACAGAGCAGATGCTGTATAGATGGTTTAATCTGTGACCACAACCTGTTGATAATGTTACACAAGCCTCAGACCAAGACTGAAGAAAAAATCTGAGAATGCGTTCCAAAATTTCCAAAAGGCATTGCTAGCAGCTCTGTGAGGCTGCACTTTGATTTGAGCAACATGTAAAATCATTATTATACTGTTATACTGACAAAGTTTTTTACAGAACCTATTCTTTTGTTAACCTCTTAGATTATAGTTGTTCACTTTGGGAATCAGTTGATTTTGACCGCTAACCTTGAACCCATATTATTTAAAACACTACTGCAACTGTCAGGAAGGGATTCACCAGGTGGTTTGTCACCAGGGTACACCGGGTACACCTTTAACTCATTGGCAGGCATTTGAGATATCATCATTTCTATTCTTATTCCATACTGCAAGTTTAGGATCCTATATACATGGTACAGTGAAACACACAACACATTAGTACCTATACAACAGAAAAAGCTTTAGCGGTAAGACACATTTTTTGCGAGTGATCAAAGTTGCAGCAGTGGACAAGTTTTCATTGCTATGCTAATGATACCCAGCTGTACCTGATCAACCACACAGACCCCCCCCCAGGTTCCTTCTCAACTGCCTGCACAACATAAACACATGAATGTTGTATAACCTACTCAGGTTAGGAACAAAACAGAGCGGATGGTTGTGGATGGAGAGGTTTTCCTCAACATGGACGGCTGCTCATTCTGCCCTTTCCCAAAAGTCTGCAACCTGGGTGTCATTCTGGACTCCTCCCTCTTACTTCCAGACAAGCATTAAATCCATAACCAAATCTGCTTTCACCACCTTAAATACATCTCCAGGCTCTGGCCATCGCTCATAGATTCTGTTTGTAGAAACACTTATTATTGCAATGGGGGCCTGTCCGGTATACCCAGCAAAGCTGTGGGCAGGTTCCAGTATGTGCAGCTCAACTGCCAGGGTTCTCACTCGCACCAAGCCCTGGCAGCATATCACCCCCACACTCATCCACCTCCACTGACTCCCGGTCAAGTCCCTTATCTCTTACAAAATCCTCCTCCTCACCTACAAATCCCTCCATGTCCTTTCCCTTTAGGACTTATCTGACCTCCTCCACCTCTACCCCTCTGACTTGGGTCTGCTCACCAACCACAACACTGCAGACTTTTCGGGACAGACCCTTCGTGTGTCAGCCCCAACCCTTTGGAACTCTCTCCAGACAGAGCTCCGTAATGCTGCTAAATTCTAAACATTCCTACTAAAACGTGAAACGTCTTTGGGTTTCCTGAAATGCACAAAAAAAATGCACGCTAGTAATATTATTATTATTATTATTATTATTATTATTATTATTATTATTAACATTTTTACATCTGCAGGTTTCTGCTATTACAATTAAACAAGCCGGGCTGTGGGTACACAGTTGACTGATCTTATTTTTGTTTAAGTTTAAAGGATTGATTAAGCATGTAGAATAGGGACGTTAATAATGACCTGTTTAACCGTTAACTGACATTAAGAAATTCAACCAGTTAAACAGTTAAAACAAAGAAGCTGAACAAAACTCAGAGCAGCGGCTTGTCACTTAAATGAGAATAGCTGGTCGACCTTAAAAGGTGAGCCCACCTTAAGTGCGCCTGAGCCAGAGTTGTTGCTAACATCGGGGCAAACCCATCTCACTTTCATCAGCAGGTGGAATTTGTCTCGGGTCTTGAGGAGTTGTAGCATTTATTCTCCCACGCTGCACTGCTACATTACTGCTAACTTCATACTCACCTTAAGACACACGGTGGGCCGCCGGCCAGACAATACACTAGTGGAAACCAAGAGTCACGTAATGCCAATCAGACACACAGCTGACAAGCTCGCAGCTGAACTAATTGATGCGACAGAGACCTACTGGGAAAGTGGCTGCATGTGTCTACGACGACACAATACATAGAAATAACAGAAAGGAAATAATAAAAGAAGAGGGACATACGGTATAGGCCCCTCCAGTGATATTCATAACATTTCACCTGAGCCAAGTATTATGTAAAACAGCAAAATGTTCCCTTTAAAGCAGTTTGTAAAAGACGTTTGAAAAAAAGAAAAAACAGGTATTCAAGGAAGGGAGTACTTCTAAAGGTTAGGGTATTTTTCAACTCATTCCGTGCCCAGAGTGCATCGAAAGAGAAAGCAGCATACCAAGTTCAGAGCGCATCCTGGGGATATTTAGAAGAATACGGTTTTGTAGATCTAGTACTGCAGTTGCTGGAGTAAACGGATCAAGTTAGTTAGTCATTAGTTTGCCTAACAATGTCTTTGCAATAAATAACAACATGTGCATTTTTCTTCTCTGGTACAAAGAGGACCATCCAAAATATCATCAATCATATAAAACCTAACAGTGAGCCTGTGAGCCTGCATTTGTTGCACAATGTAATGCAGATTGATACCTTTACACGACACCTATGCAGTTCTCAGTGCTTCTGGCCTCACTGACTCAGTACTGCCCTCTGTTTGCTCAGATCAGCTCCAGAGTTTCAGATACCTCAACTCCTTCGTATTTACAAACCCTTAAAAGGGTACACGCACTGAAGTAAGAAAAAACTAAAACACACAGGCTTCATGTTCATCAGACCTCTGTTGGTGAAGTGGAGGTGCCCCCTCGGAGGGACAAAGCAAAACAAAAAAAGCTGGAGTACCCTGACACAAAAGTTAGTCGCAGCTCTGCTTCAACATGACATCATCCTACTGCACTCACAGGCCAATCTCACACATAGCAGGGAGAATACCTTGTGTAGTCCACTGGGAAGTTTACCGTTCAATCACAAGCATTAACACAGGGAGAAAAGTACTGGTGCTGTGATAACTCTCAAGAGTTGTATAGTCCACACACACACACACACACACACACACACACACACACACACACACACA
>CALSBV010000422.1:5812315-5825492 GCA_943590825.1 Bovichtus diacanthus
CACACACACACACACACACACACACACACACACACACACACACACAACATACTTACATTGGAAGGCAAATCTAAAGTGTAGGGGGAAAATAGCCCAAACGAGTCTTGCAAGGTCAGACTTCAAGTCACATTCCAGGTTTTACAGGAGCCACGGGACATTGAAAAAGAATAACAATGCTGCTGTTCATTTGATGTACATGTTGTAGGTTCAAATATTTCTTATTTATTGTAGTATAATGTTTTTGTTTTTTTATGTTGAGAACTTGAGAATATGCAGTTAAATGTAAGGCTTCTCTGAGTGAATCAGAATGACTTAATAGCTGTAATAAAGTAGTTTACCCCAGCTTCACACGCGCGCACACACAGTCATGTAAAGTTATGGTCATGATGAGAACATGGACATTGTCCTGTACCGCAGCTACTGTCTCATGCACGCGCAGTTCCATTTCCAATCAGTAAGAAATATTCACCTGAATCTAAGTGACAGTTACACACGGTGCGACAACGCTGATGCTCACGAGACACATTTAAGTGAAACCTTTCAAAACAAACTTCACGGTTTTCGGTGTTTTTCGGCACACAGTATTCAAACGTATTTGAATGTAAACTTAGTGTCCCACACCGCCTGCGACCACTCGATGGTATTTCATGTGGTCGTGAGAACGTCGGGGAATATTCTGCAAGAAGCAAACCGACAAGGTGACATTTCATTGACACCACCAGACTGCAGCTACAGCTCAGGCTACAAGTACCGCAGAATTAAGAGATTTGTTAACGGGGTTTGGCACGCTGCTGCTTTCTCCCCACAGCAGAGACCGGGACGGGACTGCCGCAGACAGAAAAGCCACTAAACAAGACAGAGAAGATGTCCTGGGCTAACGTAATAGCTAAGCCCCCCCGACCAAAGAGAAATAGGAGGTTAACGCTGACTAACCCAGAGCAGAGAGCGGGATAAACATTGTGGCGTGTAAGCTAGTTATATACGAGGACCGCTTTTAAAAATAAAACAAACATTTAAACCAACGTATCTTACATGTTTGCTGCGGTGTTCTGGCTCCTCTCCTCACCCAGCGGACACAAATCTTTTCTTTATCCAATATGAAGAGCCGAGGCTCCTGGGTGGAATATCGCTCCGGGCACAGGTCTTCTCTCAGTCCATCAGTGTTGTTGTTCACAGTGTCCTGTCCAGCCAAAAAGATCCACTATCTTCGCTCAGTGGGCAGCTTTCTTCCATGCAGCCAGCAGTGCAACGTTCACTTAACCAGCGTCAAGCAGCGCGCAAGTTATGCCAAAGCTTCCTGTCGGCACTTTCAAATTAAAACAACGCATACAATAAACCACGACACGGGACGGTCGCCTCAGATCCGGCCAACACTGGCTGCTCATACCGGTTGAAAATCCAAACGAGAAAATTGATTTCATTTATGGGCAATTATTTTTTCAGTGATTCGGTTGATAGATCGATATATTTGTCAATAATCTGTTTGAACATGCTATCAACCACATTTATATTTGAAACGTTTTAATGCATATCCTGCATTTTGACCTGATCTTGAGGCTCTGTCTTACCCTTTGAAATACATCTAGTTTTAATGACTTTGTAATTTCAGTTTATATATGGTTCATGTCGCTAAATTAACTTAGTGTTTATTAAAAGCTCTACAAACTGTCAATAATATTCCAGAGTACTGGGATGTGTATGAAGCTATCGTGTGTTGACTGCAATGCACACTTTATGTGCTTAAAGACAACAGGATGCATGGAGCCTGCAAAGTGAGAGGAAGGAACTGGGGTTAAATAGGTGCCCATATGTCCTGGGATCCTATAGCTGGTTAATTGTCCTTGTCGACAGTGTGGAGGAAGCGGTGGTAAACAGGAGCCCAGCAACTCCTATCAGGCTAATGCAACCATGCTAAGCAGAAAGACTGAAAATATAAAACAGTACAAAAAACATCAACACACACATTAAGTGTATTTAGATTTTTTTTAGTTTGGAATTTTCGAAGAAAAATGGAGATGTCATCCAAAACATTTTCCATATTTAGTAACTAAATATTTAGTTTTGTGTGTATTTATTTTTGTGTATTGAATTTTAGTTATATCTTTACTTGACCTTGTTAATTAAACTTGACATATGAGAGATGTTAAAAAAAGACTCACCATCTGTTGGACCTTTAAAATGAGGCAGTGCTGCAGCCTCTTCTATGGGGTCAGTGAGTTCAGTGAAGGGCACACTGTCCTGTTCCTGCATGCTATGCATGCATGAAAAATCAGTAGCTGATATTTAATGATAATGTTAATAGCAGTGGAATAGTATTATCATTTTGAAAATGTAAGCATAGATTTTATTTAGCTATTTAACATATACATACATAACATACATAAATATATAACATAACATATATATATATATATATATATATTTATGTAACTGAAGAGGAAATATTCCCTAAAATGGCATAAATCAATCACATACAGTATTTTTTTTCACTGCATTGTGAAGAGCTGTCAGTTGTATAGAGTTGTATAGACAGCCATGGCTGGGTTAACCTTTAACCAGTTTTAAACATTTAATAAAGGATTCGTAACACACTATAATGTAGTTGTACGCAGATTCAAGGATGTTTGAAGGGTTTATTAATGTACAGTACAAGATGTATTTTACATTATTACTGTGTCGTACTATGTCTCATTCATGATCTGTTTATACACCAGCCTCTACTTACAGGAGGAGCTATAGTTGTTGACAACTATATACTAGTTATAAATGCTGTATAGTGGGGCTAAAGAAAAGTCTTCATCAGCAGAGGGAGCGGATTCAATCGGACAATTGAGTTATCTGTTTGTTCTGTATATTGCTTTGTCAAGCAAAAAAACAAACGGATATATTTTGCACCCGGCTTTTCCTCAGAGCCCCGACTGGATTTGTGCTGATCGTCATGAAGCTCTGGTGGAGTAATTGGAGCTACATCTACCAGTCACAAACACATCTACAGCTCTTTACTTTTTATGTTATTTTATGTTATCCTGCTTTCCTACACAGCATGATTAAGTGTTGATGCCATTTATACGTTTTTTAAAACAGGATTAACTCAGGACGGGTGGTTGTGATATCACGTGACGCCGGCCCTGCTAGCATTTCTAAAATATCTGCAAAATATACTTTCATATACCTGCTGTACATTTTACTTACAAGAAGAGGGTGAACACATCTGCACCCATGTTTTTCATTCATGAGGTGGGTACTACATTGACACAGTCTTCTGTGAAGAAAAAGAACGTAAACACTGTTGTCTTTTGCTTGTGAACACATCTGTAATGTTGCAGCTTTGAGCATCGCCTTGCTGCAGGCCTTTTCTCCCTTTCATGCGCTCCCTCTCCGCATCACCTTTTGTCTTCGTCTCCCTGCATCTCACACCTGCGCTGAATGCATTGTGGATTTTAACATGCAGTATTATATTCACAAAAGTAAAAGTACAAATGCATTTCTCTGTCATTGCTCTATTCATAGTTATTCCTTTCAGTTGTTATATCTTTCTGATTATTTTGCTCACTTAGATATTTGCTATCTTAATCTATTGGACTGATCACCAGTCGGCATGTTACCGCCTTTCACACATAGTTGTTTCACACTGTTGTTGGCAGATGATTTTTGAGTTTTTTTAATATCCAGCTCTCCAGCATTTTGTGTGACAGTCGGGGCCATCGATGCCATATCTAGATTAACCCCCCTTCAAAGGATCCCATCTGATATTTGAATAGGAAGCTATTCACGTCTATCCAGCTTCAGGCCATCTGCGACCATGGCGGCAAGTTAATAGATGTGTGCTGTGGTTTCCCTGGGTCTGCCCATGATGCCCATGTTCTGAAAACCAATCCTGTCTATGCCAGCAGCTCTACCCACCTGAGGGAAGATGTATTCTGGGTGATAGTGTTTACCCCTCTCTGACTTGCGCACCTGTCCTGAATGCTGTGCAGGCCAGGTACAACAGCAAGCTGTCCAGGGCTGGTGGCCTGACAGAGCACTGTTTTGGGATGATGAAGACCTGTTGTCGATGCATCCTCTTCAAGTCCCTAGAAGTAAGTCACACTTTTGCTCCTGTTGTTGTCAACCGGCTGCATAATAATGATGGCCCAGAACCTGGAAACAGGAGGGATGTAAAACCAAGTGAGAGTGACAGTGAACTACAGTGAACTACATGTAATTAAACTAGTAGATTAACTACATTCTACATTTTGTATTTGCAATACTAGTTGCACTGGTATTGCAAATACATGCAATTTATTGTGTTGTTAACTAAAACAGCAAACTATTTTGGGCCATGAAAAGAAAGGAAGGTATTTTATCATTGCTTCTCTACTCTAATTGAACCTCTTTGATTCAGATGTGACAAGTAAAAAGATAAGGTTCAAGCTGTTCATACTGTGTAAAAAGACTGTTTTAGTTGTTAAGATTGTAGAAGTCAGATGTTATAAAATGGAAGAGTAAGACAACCGGCCCATTTCTTTAGACCAGTGCTCAAGTCGGTGAAACGGTCTAAAAAGCTGCAAATAAAATACTTCTCTAGTCGGGTATTTCATCTGTTTTCATGGCTTATGCATGACAAGTGAACAAGTGAGTGGGCACTTTTTGCTGCCATGTTTGTATTATATATTGTCAATTTGACCATTCTTTTACAAAGTAGTTTGAACTACTTTTTCTAAGTAGCTTTATTTAACCAAACTAGATTTTTCCTGATGTTGCTGTAGTTCAGCTTCTTGATAATAATGCTAAGGCCCTGGCCTCCTCATATCGCTGCTCATCTTTTGCCTGCTGTTCAGCTTCTCTCCTATCCTCTATTTTCGCCATCTGTTTTAAAAAACTATCTAACTGGCATTTACAGTCATCCTGAATGACTGGATCATCAACAGTGAAAGTTGAGACTTCAACAGTTTCCCGGCTTGATGAGGAGATAACGACGATAACAAGATAGTGACGATGGATGGCTTGCTTCCCAAAGGCACATCTGTCACTCCATACCATTACCAGGATGCTGGTTTTGAATGCAGGACTTTTACTTGAGTAAAAGATCTGAGTACTTCTTCCAGCACTGCCAAGCTATTACAATCAATCAATCATTTATTAATCACCACACGACCGAGGTCAGTGCTCAACAGACATTCACATATCACCACAAAACTAAATGTACAGACAGTGCTCCTTTCCTTATCCGGCAGATAGACTCTTGTTACTCACAACCGTCTTCCACCTTATCAAGGTTTCATTATGTTCATCAGACCCTCACATTAAAAATGACATTGACGTCAAAGTTCTCCAGAAGGGTATGAGTGTTAACTTCAGTAAAGCAACGTTACATAGCTAGTTACGTTGATTAGATAACGCTACTGGGGTAAAGTTAAGCTAGCTAGCTAGGCTGGGGTCATGTTCCTTCAATAAATTGGTGATCCACTTTGCCTTGTGCAGCAATAGTATATTGATGTATTATTTAGACACACGAGTCGCAAAAAATAGGAAGTATTTACTCTTGATTGCCCCTTTTATGTCGTACCACTTCTTTTCATTTTCGGTGACGGTCCTTCCTTCTGAGGCAGCAGCATTCCTAGCGTCCGCCACATGCTGTCACTGTTTGTAATGCCCGCTCTGTGTCCACCAAACAATATTACTTTCTTGTCTCCACCTCCCCAACCAGAATTTCGATTTCACACTGTGTGTAATTTCTTTTTTAAGCCGTTTGCTATGATATTGGATGAGCTGAAGGCGGGAGAGTTGTTGTTGTTGTGTGTTTATTTTATTAAACCGTGCCAGGTATATGTTTATATATTTCTAAGTTTTTATAAAAGCAATTAGACACTTGAGACCGTAATTAACAGTGATTTAAAACAGCAAAAGGGGTTCGAGTAGTGTGTGCGTGTGTGTGTGTGTGTGTGTGTGTGTGTGTGTGACAACATCTATGTGATTGTATCACAAGTAGCCAGTTTGCAAACAAATTTTAAGATAATAAGGAGCTAAATCATCGTCAGACGTTAGCCCATGGGTTACGAGATTACATTTCGCCTACTCGAACGTGATTGGTCAATACTGCTCAGACTGTAAACAGATTCTTCGTATGAATGCAGAATCTGTGCGTGATAATTAACTAAACCAAAATGTTAAAAACTACGGATAAAAAAAACGGCAACGTCTGAGTTTTCAATAGTTTATTATACTTTAATTTAACTTAATTCAATTTAATAATCCATTTTAATAATAGTCTAGAATGGCACTAAAGACACTAAGGATCAAGAAGTCCCACTTCCAGATGCAGCACAGGTCCTTTCTGATGATGACATCATTGGTCAGCCAGCCTACATCATATACCAAAGTAGTTTGAAGAAACGCTTCGATCCTGGTGCTACCAATTGAGAAGTGTCCTTTCAAGATTGTCTCGTCCCACCACCCTCTGAGGTCAAGGCCTCCTCAAGAGGCACAGCAGGATCATTCGTTGGATAGGCCTTTGATGTGAAGCGAGCGACAGGTGGAAAACAACAACAATCTATTTGCTTTCCTTTTTGTACAACGCTCTCAGAAGTGTCAAACTGAGACTGTCCCGCCGGTGACGGCATGTTCATTAATCTGCGCCACTCACGGGTCGAAGTGTGCTAGCGGGCCCGGAGCCCTCAGGGAGTCATGCTCAGCTAGGTTCTCTGTCCAGTGTGCGGTTGCCGCCGTGGGCCCCTCCGTAACCTACGATTTAATACTTAATAAACCCTGCTCATTGGCCTCGTCCCTGACCTGAAGGCACGCATGAACCCTGAAAATCTTTCAGTACCAGTTAAGGTAGAAGGGGAGAGGAGTGGACCACGGAAACTACGCGACCTCCTCGGATGAGCGCACCACCCTTTCTTGGGGTTGGCGCCTGTAGGAGGAACCACTTTCCGTGCTTGCTTTAACCTGCCCCCAGTAATCCTCCGTCTCAGATAACCTTTTGGGAATATTTCAATCAATTACCAATCGATCTCAATTTAAATAAAAAACTTTCATAGATTCTCAATCGATAAAAAGTTTGCAATCAATAACATGTTTTAACCCTTAGCCTATGGAATCTAGCAACTATGAGATTCCGCCGAGGCTGAGCTCCTGGTCGGCTCTGGGAAGGGCCCTACGCAGGTTGTCTTACCCTATGTGTACGTGTGAGAAAGCGCTGCAGTTTACCTCTCGGGGGCGACGTGGGGTCCGGTTTGAAGAAAAACTCTTCCTCGGATGGTTGTGGTCCTTTCAATGAAGAAAATCTCGGACAAAGGCTTTCTCAAGTTTTCACATGTTTTTATTTACTCAACATCAGTTATAATGTAATGTCTACATACAAATAATCAAAAATAAAAAAATTAACAAAATGGTTTGGTTTTTTCGAATGTCCTTTTTCAATGAAGGCTGGTTCATCTAAAATTGTGTTTATTCTATCTCCAGCATCTAAAATGTCTATTTTCTATTTTTATTGTTCATGAAAAGGCCACTTCTACTACTCCTTTCCATGTAACGTGGCCGAAGCCTTTGTCAAAGGTGAGAATTACGCGCCCAGAAGGTTAGTTTCATTATCAAATAAAATATGGCTTTCCAGTCCTGCTTATCACTTAGTATTAGTGAGAATACAAGTTAGATTTCATCCCGTCTAACCTGAGACATAAGAGGCATGGAATACTACATAGGCTTGCTCTGTGAGCACAAAACAAAGGCAACAAATACCTTTCAGTAAGAAGGGTCATCAATCAAGTATATTTGAATTACTGTGGTTATGTCTTTCACAGCATAATGAATTGAGAGTGAGTCAAATTGACTTCATTGATGACGAATTTTGCCAGCAGCCTATTTCTCAGTGGAGAGCTGGCTTGGTATACAACATGGTATCGTGTTCCATGTGTCTGACGGGTTGGACTACTACCATTCTAGCTGTAACCCACATGAACAGTATCAAACCACATGTATCCCATATCTTTCTACTGTCTTGTGTGTACAGATAGGAGTGAAACAAGCCCAGTGGAGACAGTTGAAGATGTTTTATGATATTGATGAACAGAAGTCTGCCCGCATGACTCCAAAAATAACTATGAAGCACTGCAGTCTTTCACAAACATGTAAGGTTGTTATATACAGTATGTATTTATTAAGACAAAATAATATAAAAATACTTCATGTGCAGGAAAGGACCAGAGTTGAGGCAGGGCAAAACAAGAGCCAAGAGAAAACTGAAATGTTAGAAATGCATTTAGGAAAAATTCCTTTCTTTGGGTAGGACTTTAGCTATAACAGAACCATTCTAATTTAGAGATTTCTCAAGCTAGGAAACTTAAACTAGGACAGCATAGACCCTGTCCTCAAGTCAAAATAACTGCTATATAATATATATATATAATATATATATATATATAATAATATCTGTATATCTGTATAGCAATAACAATGAAGATGGGGAACACCATGAACACAGCACATGTATTAGTCGGTATCGACTGCCAAAACGATTCATTTTGACTTTGATCACGTGCCTCTGGAGAGGCCAACAAGGAGCCATGGGGCCCTGCCAGTGCTCGTCCAGAGCACAGATGCACTTCGGTGGTGACTTATTATGGCTTGTCCATCTTGAGTAGCCTACCGGTACATTCTAATCAAAGATACAGGCATGACTGGACAAGTGCCGAATGAAGAATTTAATTTACAGATATAGTTAGGATTTCTAATGTTAAGTCAGGTAGATAGATGTCTGAGATAGGAAAGGACACATCCACACATTTAGGAATTGCTTCTGTAATAGTAGGATTGAGTTTGTCCTATCTTTAAAACTTTAAGATAGGACAAGCACTCAGGATATTTTTCTGTAATGAGCCCCCAGGAAAAGCCCCTGTGTGGCTCAGGAGGTAGAGAGAGTGGTCAAAGGTTCAATCCCCGGCCTCTACGGTCAACATGTCAAAGTGTCCTTTGGCAAGATACTGAACATGGCCAACAGTGTGTAAATGTTTATCACATGTGGCAGCTTGTATGGCAGCCTCTGACTCTGTATGAATGTGTGTGTCTGTGTCTGTGTGTGTATGGTGGGTGGTAGGCAGAGTCGGCACTGCCAAGATGCCGACGACCAGTTCCCCCCACATTGAGCTTCACAACGGCTCTTTAGAAACCTATGGGTTTACGTCACAGAAAATATCTTCATATTTAATACAGTCTATGGTACATACAATAGTGGAAGAAGTACTCGGAGCTTTACTACAGTGTGAAATATTCTGTTACATGTAAAAGTTCAGAGGCTTTAGCATCAAAATATACTTAAAGTACCAAAAAGTAAAAGTAGTCATGCAGAATGGCCCAATTTATCAGGTCCCGTCCCGTCCGCTAGATGTTTTGTGTTGTGTTTGTACTTCCTGTTTTATTTAGTTAACTACATGTTTCCTCTCGTGTCAGTTGTTTTTACTTCCGGTCCCGGTATTGGATTACTTCAATTGTACTCCAAAACAGTACTTGAGAAAATGTAGGCTACCTATTGATATTCAACACCCCTGCACCACCAGGTACAACAAATCCCTTTCCCCCCGCTGAAAAAAAAAGCTTGAGGAAACAGGGCCATGAATGCAGTAGATACACCGGGTTACCTTAAAATGTGACGACAGGAGTTTAACAAATGTGCTCGCTTTTATACCACAGCAGCAGAGTTCCATATCCCAATGCAGACTACTCTGTAAGTATTTTCTTTCTAAACACCTAAATCCAGTGGAGTAGGAAAGCATTTCTACAACCTCAACTGCTTCTTAATAATAATGATATTGAAAAATATCCAATTCATTTTCATACAAAGCAACAAAAACTCTTTAAAACTAACGTATGAAAACGAAGAAAAACAGGACCAAATGAACAATATTATGATGACAAAATGAATACTATAAAGTATGATTATTTGCCATTAGAGATGAGCATTTGAAATCATTTAGTAAAAATGTGTGTTTCTTTGGAAAGCTGTAGGAGACTTGCGCTGCTTGCTGCTATTTATTTTATGATAGTATTATGTGGGATTTTGGGAAGACGATGTGAATATTGTTTTAAATCTTCTATAGACCTTTGAATATGTGAAAACAAAAATGATTTAACCTCCTTGTGTCGCTTCGATGGGAACAGTTCTTCCTTCTTCGATTCACTGCACTTTTCCTCGTGGCATCACCAACATAGTCATCAATACAGTATACTCATCACTTTTCACCTTATGTAGACTTGCCAGAAGATGGCAGCCAAGGATCACAACGATCAGAACTCCTGCTGCATATTGTGTGCAGTCGACACACTGGAGTATGGAGGGAGGTTTTTGCGTAGTACAGGATGACGGCTTTATATCGACTGTGCACAAAACATGTATCATGTTTAATCTTTTTATACAGATCAGAGGTTTGTGTATGAGGCGTGCCTCCTACCTGTTTCAGAGGAGGCTCTGCGAATGGAATTTTTTTTACATTAGTTATTACAATAGTTATCAAACAAAGATCACACATAGAAAAGCCTAAATGTGCGTTATTTGGTGAAAGAAATAGTTCAGAGACACAGTAGTTTGGGGGAATTTTACTTTGCTGTTACTATTTTCCCTCTTTTCCAGAGTTAGAAAGTAATAAATGTCTTAGGAAAGACACTTTTTTATGTATTAGGTGTAGTCTGAAGGGGGACACTTCAAGCTATGTCTGAGGGAGGCACGCAGTCTCAGACTGACAGTGAAAACCACTGATTTAGATAGATAGTCATTGGATCTCCTCAGTTGATCAACCGTTCCGATTGGCATCATAAAGTTGTCAACCATAAAGTATTTCCACAATATTGGATGGATTTTCATCAGAATTCCTAAACAACACGAATCAAATGAACTGCTCTTTTAGGGCACTTTTCAAATCTTTGTGATCACTCATAGTGCTTTACAACACATGTCAGTTTTCACCCTCAAGCACACAGAATCAGAGGTTATACAAAGTGCCACATGCTCATCAGCAGAGATAAACATTCACACACATCATGAGGAGCAACTTGGGATTCAGTATCTTGCCCAAGGACACTTCATATACACAGCAGAGGGTGGGGATTGAACTGCTGACCCTCTGACTTGTGGAGGACTACTCCTCTGCCTGAGCCACAGCCGTAGTGGCTGGTTTGTCTCCATCAGCGACACATGGAGGCAACGGCCATTTCAGACTCCCAAAAAGGGTTTATGAAACCTTTTAATCCCTTCAACCTTTTATTGTTTATAATGACAATGAAGTACACCCTCAGATGTGTGATCACTTTAATCAACAGAACTACTTTACTTACATGAGCAATTTACTGTCTTTTACTTGTTTTTTTTTTAATGTATCTGTTCTTATTGTGTATACCATGACATTGAATGAATGCAGTTTTATCCCCATGTATATTACATACTGTATATGGTGAGAATGACAGTAAACTCAACCTTGAACTACCCAGATCTGGGGTTCCATTAAGCCCTTTTCTTTTCTTTCCCGTTTCTCAACTCTGTTTTTCTGATCCCTTCCTCTCACATACTCATACACGCACAAATGACTTCTCCCACCAACATCCATCGTACTACTTCGTCTGCTGTCTTGTCATCGTCTTTTCGTGATCCTCGCAGGGTATCCGCTGCTTCTCATTAAAAATGAATGTGAAGCAGCGAATACCACCCAGCTAGCTGCTGAGGGTGAAAACACATGACAGTGAGGAGGACGTTGGGAACCACCAGCAACTCTCCCACTCAGACATGTAGCTGGGCGGCTCTACCAAGCTGTCAGTCCAAATGCACTTTGCTCGTCCCCTGTTGTTTCCATTTCAGCTAACAATGATACAGATGGATGCCGGAGCTGCTCTGAATGATTGTCGCAGAAATAATAATATCACCTTTACCTCACTGTCCTAGTGCATCTCAAAGGATATTTACATGGTACTACCATTAACGTCTTATTTCCATAGCTTTGGCAGTACTTTTTATCAGTGAGGTTGGAAACACACAATCGGAGTGGCGGTCAAAGGCCAGTCCCCTGTTGCTGAGCAGTCAGTGGAGGACGCAGTTTGGGAGTGTGGGATATGAATTTGCGATTTCAAATGACACCATGAAAGCAGAAAGACTTCATTGGACTGAAATTGGCAGTTTCTGAGGGGATTCAGAAAAGTCCTCTGTGGTTAAAGTAAGAGCACTGTGAGTAACTTTACCCACGGTGATTTATAACTACTTATAGATACAATAGTGTTTGTTCTATATGTCAGATTTGAAGAGCTCCTCATTAACCCTTTAAAAGCAGAACAGAATTTTGGAGAAGCGTGTTCCTCTCTGAGGGGCAAACATATAGCGTCGACTCCAGTGATTATATAACTGATCAAACTACTAATATACTGTATACTATTAGTTGGTAGTATGTTAATATCTTCTAAACTTCAAAGATTAATAAAGAACATTTCACATGTGTTTTCAAGGAAAGATGATGTTAAATGAACTTTTCAGGAGAGACTGAAACCGTCAGTATGCACAATGTTATTTTAGAAAACAATTAGTTTACTGTTTGTCCAAACATGCCTTTTGAATTATTACTGTCTGGGAACTCCTGTACATATCTTTTAAGTATAGTTTAATAAAAGGGCTGGTTTTGGTCAATCATATGGTGGTGCGTTTATGCACAGTAATGCCTCTTCCGTATATACTATGAGAAAAGCAATCTAGCCACTTACTTAAACTGGGAGCTTCCTGTAATAATCCTGCTGACACCACAGAATGAGGCCAGAACAATAAAATCAAGTAACCAGAGACACATGGATGATTTTCTGAATGTCACATTTTATTTGGATAAAAACAGGCCGAGCAGAGACAGCGGAGAGTCTGCTGGAGCCGCAGGATCTCAGACAGTGGTCATCACCTATAGGCTTTCATTTTGTCTGGGATCCACTCTGTGTTCGTTATGTATTATTGAATTGGCTGCAAACAAGCAGCCAAACAGAGACAAGTCTACTACCAAACGTGTGTAGGCCACAAACAAGCGTAATTCTGACAGAATAAACCAACATATGATGTAGGACCTCCAGCACCCAGATCATATTATGTAGGACCTCCAGCACCCAGATCATATGATGTAGGACCTCCAGCACCGAGATCATATGATGTAGGACCTCCAGCACCCAGATCATATGATGTAGG
>CALSBV010000422.1:5825838-5851101 GCA_943590825.1 Bovichtus diacanthus
ACACACACACACACACACACACACACACACACACACACACACACACAAGTTCTCAGCTGATGTCATTAAAGGAGGGTTGCGATGTCACCTTGTCCCATTTCTGTGTTAACTGTATGTAATTAATGTTCTACAAGGTTCTGTGCGTGGACCGGGTCAGTGTGTAATTAATGTTCTGATATAGATAGAACAGCTGTCAGCCTATACTTACTGTATACTAGAGGTCCAATGTGGGCTTTACATTTGATATATGTCAAGTTGTGTGTGAGTGTGTGAGAGAGAGAGTGTCAGAATGTCATTCCTATATACTATTAATGTGTGTAGAATGACTATTTTCTGTACATTTGGTCGAAACATGTATTGAGGGACAACAACCGGTGATTTTATATTCATTCTGCTGTTAGCTGCAGTGTCGCACCGGCGTGAGTCAATGAACGAGGCGAGTGTCTGCGGTTAGTTCACATGTCAGTCATAACAGCAGGACAGTCCATTGTCTTTTATTTATCTTTTTTTTAGCAGATGTCAACAGATCATTACAAATGTTTGCAAGGGGAATGGAACAAGAGCACCAGCTGCTCTTCTGTAGGATTTGTAACAAAGTAGCTGCTGGAGGAGGGTTTGCTGTGGTGTTAAACTGCACTCGCAGATAACCACAGCTTATTTTTAAGACGTAAAAAATAATCTGCTTTAGAGAGTAATTTTGGTCTGATATCAGAGTACCGGGGTATCTTCAGTGGTAATAACTGCATATTTCTTTCTGGGTCTGTTTTTTCTTTCTTTTTTCTTTTCACTTTTTTTTCTGGATGAGATAATCATCATTGGTCGGTAAAAAAAAAAAAGAAATCAGATTATACAAGCTTGATTGTTTTATCCTTATTGATACACTCTTTTAGTTTCAGTTTTTTTTTTCTTCAGGTGAGCGTTAATGCTGAATACTTTTCTACTCAACCAGTATTGACTTAGTCCGTCTTTTCATGTATTTTCATTGAATGAAGAAGCCCTCCAAGTGTATCATTTTGGAATGAGAACCCTCCAGAGCATGTGCGGTTAATAAAGCTGCTGAATGAACCACTTTGACATCATGAAAAAAGCTTCCCCACTCTCAAGATTGCTGGTGAGCCCTTCAAATAAAATCGTTTCTCTTTAAATCCATCTCAAACTGAAAGATGGCCTCTGTCATGTAATGAAAAGCTCAGACATCTTCAGAAGCAATCAGGGTCTAGCGTCATATGAGCTATGTACTGCAACACCACAGACTGATGGTGGCGAGAGTCCAGTGCTCCGATGACTAATGTTAGAGCTGCTCCAAACTCTCTGTTTTTATAAAATCTCTGAATAATAAATAATCCATCTGTAATCCCTAGGATGCAACACTCAAGAAGAATCATGAAAACCCAAAAACTGATTGTTGAGCCCACTGTGCCTGCATGTTACAGGATTTTTATTTATTTTTTGACTTTATTGAGCACACAGAAGATATAGTCAAAGCTGGGGGGTTAATAAAGGCCCTGGGTCTACGCCCTTAAAAACAGCTAATGACAAGGTTTTTGCACGGACAGGAAACTATCCACACAGTAAGTAAGCGGGATATTAATGTGGTTTAAAATTATTGATTTAAAACAAGCAACTTTTATCTTGCAGGGTCTCTAATTTTCAGGGTTTTTTTCTTCTTTGCATCACACTGCAACCTGAGAGAGCACATGCAGGAAACACATTCACCAATCTGACAAGACTCACTGCAAACAAACACAACAAAACAGACAACGGGGGGGAAAACAATTGCACAATACATATTTAGTAATATAGTCCAGCATGTACCGCTGCTGGAGCTCAGCATTCTGCTGGCAAGAATTCCACCGAACATTTAGCTTTCCATAATAAAAGTGCAGGAGCAGTTTTTAGTTTGTTTTTATAATACTGTCAAAGTAATAGAAACATATATTAATTGATATGACATGTGTGTAATCTGTAATTGTAAAACACCTTCCACAAATACAAAACAAAGATTTCTAAATTCTAAAAAATATTTTCCAAATACAAAACGGATGTGCAAATACACAAAAAAAAAAAAAAAAAAAAAAAAAAAAAATCTGTGAATACATCAAATTGATTTACAAATAAATGAAAAGCATTTGTGAATATGGTGCTCACATCCATCTGCATACATGATGATGTGTGACACGGTCTTCATATCTGACTGATGATCCCTAATGACACTGCTGACAGCATTACACTGTAACATTCGCTGCACAGATGTCTGGATTCAGAGTTTAAACAATATGATGTGCTTGAAAGTCCAACAGGTCGATTATGACACCTGTTCACTGTTCACCCGCTGTGTGTCATGCACAGCTAATGAGCTCGCTGCTAATGACAACTATCAGAGTGGGACTGTTGCTGCTGAGAGAGACTGACCACTCCTGAAGCAACAAAACCACACAAGCAGTTTTCTTTTCAAAAGTTTAAACGGTTCCCAGTTTGTTTCTCTCAAACAAACCATCTTTGAGAAGCACTTTGTTGCAAGGCGGAGCGCAGACTCACTGACTCACTTGTCACAGTGTCTGCAGAGACCAAAAGATGTCCACTGAAATGGTGATCGTCATCTTCTTGGATTTGGCAGAAAGTCTTCATCTATCTGCTTCTCTCACTGTCTCTGGTGTCAGTCGCATTGATAGTGTTGAAGGTTTTTACCCTGTGATTTTTTTGCTCATTATTTTGACCACACATTGTTCTTCAGACAGCGATCTGATTACAGTGTATGTCTGCGCTCCGCCTCGCAAACAAAGTGCTTCAAAACACCTTTTCATCTCCAAGAAAAGCTCCACTCCGCCCCCTGCAAATAAACACATTTATTGACAGCGTAATCACTCAGGGCTCTCAGTCTGATGTGTGCACAAAGATTCACACACACACACACACACACACACACACACTCCAGAGCGTAGAGAGGGGTCAGAGGTCAGCTGGGAGTCATAAGGTCTATGATTGGATGTTTACAGAGAAGTGGGCGTCTCAAGTTGTCACCCCACTAAAAATCGACCTGAGGAGACACCTTCACTAATGGAGAGATGGAGACAGACAGACAGATATCAGAGACACAGACAGACAGACAGACAGACAAGTACATAGCAGACAGAGAGACAGACAGCAGAGAGAGAGAGAGACAGACAGACAGACAGACAGGCAGGCAGGCAGCAGAGAGATTGAGAGACAGACAGACAGACAGACAGCAGAGAGACAGACAGACAGGCAGGCAGCAGAGAGACAGACAGACAGACAGACAGACAGACAGACAGACAGACCGACAGCAGAGAGACAGACAGACTGACAGACAGACAGGCAGACAGAAAAGACAGGCAGGCAGCAGAGACACACATATATTTATAACACAGCTTTGTTGAATACTCGATTCTGATTGGTCCATTACGGCCATCTACGGTCTGTTATTCCTTTATAACAGACTGCTGCTATGGACCGCTCCTTGTACATTATCCCTAACATAATTTATACATACTTCATACATATTGTCTGTATATGTATGAAGCTCAAGTTTTATAGATGTCTTGCTTACAAAGTACTGCCGACTTCTTAAAGATAAAAACTGCGTGATGGAACTAATCAAATCTGTTCAAGGCACATTTAGTTATGTAAGAGAACTTTGATTTTTGCATTTTTGCATGTGTTCCTTATTAGGAATGATATAATAATACAACAGACTATTCTTCATGGGTCTCAAGACATGTAGATGATGATCTTTGTTCACAAAGCTTTGAAGTGCTGAAAGTTGGTCCTGATAGTAACATTTAAAAGACAAACGTGAATATATTCTTAAAATGTTCCCCCTTAGATGAAATCCCAGCAAAGATAATAGCTGCTGGACGATGTCCGATCACAGCTGTAAACTTGTGTGTGTCATAGATTGATGATGTGGACAATGATGATGATGATGATGATGATGATGATGGAGACGGGGAATTAGTTTTCGATTAGCCACAGTGTCAGGTCATGGTGTCACGTCCCACCTCTCTGTCTGTGTGACTGATCAATACCAACATCACACACACTATTAGCAACCCTACCTCTCCTTTCTCTCTCTCTCTCCCTCTGCCAGACACACAATTATCAACTCCTCATCCTCCTCTCCCCTTCTTTGTCCTCCATCACTCTATCTACCACTCTTTCCATCTGTCTTGATTCTTCACTTTTTATATCAATGTTTCCCCTCATTTTAGATCACATTACTTGCTCCTAAGTTTTGGCCTTTTCCTCTCAGTCTGTATGTGCACTCACACTGTTCTCTTTCCATCTCCATCTTTTTCTTCTTCTTCATGTGCTGTACCAGGAACTGGCTGTGATGAGAGCCAGATGTAGTTTTAATAAACCTTTCCAACGAAAACAATTCTGTAGTAGAATTTCACCACAGATGTAGCCTGTATGCATGCAATTCTGATGACCACACAATTCAGAGTAGATGAGAACATCGCCTTAACAGTGGGCGACAGACAGTCACTGCTTGAGTGTCAGCAAACCAGCAACCCATAGGTCTGTCCTAGAATCCACTCCTGCAGTTTTGAGTTTGTGTGTACCCAGACATGTGTGTCCCACATCTGAAAAACACCATCACACAGCACATTTAATACCATTTCAGAGGGATCTACAGAACTAAGTGTTTCCCACAATTCCCTGTGGTCTCCTGCACAACAACTGTCCAGCAGTAATGTGTTTATATGACATTTGAAATCTTTTCTATGAAATGCTCAACACGAATATTAACTTTCATATCCTTTTATCAATGATTTTGAGAAATGCTTTCCATGCTTAAACATTTTATAATCAAGCAGAAACCATTCAAAATATAATTCATGTACCGTATATACGTTTCTAGATAACTCAGTGTAATTGCATCTAGGTCGTGGATGTGACTGTTTTTTTCCACAGGGATCTGATTTTAACAAGAATACATAATCAAATAAAACCAACAAAGCATCTCAATTGAGTCATGTATTGAAGGATGGGGTGGCCTCATAAACCAGGTGTGTCCCAGTATGGCGTGATAAACCTCCACATGCTGAAGAGACACCGCAGTGGCACTACCAATCAGTAGGTTGGTCCATCTGTCTGTCCATACGTCAGTCTGTTCCTCACTTTGGTTGATAACTGCAGCTTGTTAAACTAGCTGAGCCAACATCTCATACAGTGGGAAGTTTGAGTGTAGAAAGCCACTACACACTGGTGAAGAGACCTCCAACAGATGTTTTACACTGGTCACTTAGCTAACTTTTATCACACAACATGATCGACCTCACTATCTAATGACTGAAGGATCATTAACCGCAGTTGCTTTTGTACTGACTGAACCACACTAATGTATAATCAGAAACATTTTAAGTTACATCCATAAACTGTATACTGTTGACGTAGTCACCGTGACGTCATCCATTGGTTTGTGGACACATCCTAAAGCATACGCTGCTTTATTGTCTATTTTACTCTAAATGGAACCATAAACTAAATGAACATCATGCTGTGTTGAAGAAGACTTGACACTAATGATTTAGGCCATACACTTATTAGGAAAATGTTTCCTGAGGTTATAAATCAAGTGAGTAGTCGGGTCATTTTTCTCATCGACTTCTATACATTCAGACTTCATTTTGCAACAACTGGAGTGAACTGAAATGACGATATTGCCATTACATTTGAATTGGTACATTTTTGTTCTCCAGAGGATGAACCCTTTGGCTTTCTCACAGTGCCACCAACAGGAAAACATAGCGAACTTTCACACAAGGTATCTCATAATAAAAAACTGAATGTTAATTGCAAACATTTATGACCACATTCATGCTTTCAAGGGGATAGACCCATTTGACTTTAATGACCACATTACCTTTCGTAGTGGCACCCTCAGGCTAAGCACAGTAACACTATGTTTTTTCTGTCATCACTGGTGGCTTGTTGTTTGCAAGGGCATAGTGTCTGGGAGCTGTTATGTCTTAAGACTTTTAGTTTTGTTTGGTTTTCAGAGTTTGACTGTACACCACTGGTTTTACACTCACTGTCGCTAAAACTTTCTCGTCCCCCAAGCTCATCGTGTCTGTGTCACCAGACATGGATTCACAGGTCATCTCACATCAGATATTTATGATGTGGCTTGTCACACAGATGACCAGTCATTACAGAGAAGGTCATACGCTCATCTCAAATTCAATACAGTGTGTGCTCATTAAACCTAAACATAAGTGGGCAGTAAAACACAGAGGCTGCAGGTCTCTGCTGTGGGCAGATCCACCTCGAGGATGGAAGTCATGTGACCTGGCCCGTCACCTTACCTTTCAGCCTGGTAAATTTAAACTTAGATCTTACTGGGACGGTGCTGTCAGCCATATGCTCTCATGTGACTTCTGTTAAATGGGTTGATGTATTACTTGTTAATAAGCGTGTAGCTATGCTGACATGCGCTCTATTCACAGCATGGGAACTACTGCTGCACTTTAAAGGTATCCTGTGGAAACCAACTCTTCCAAATTGTTTCAGTGTTTTTGTCACCAAAGCTCGCTGTGAGTATCCTTGAGGTCTCGCAAAGGTGCTGGGTGCATTTTTTGTCTTTAAACCTCAAAGTCTCCTCAGCTTTTGCTGGTGCATTACCACAATTTCTGGTTCATTACTACCACCAATTGTTCATCAGTGGAATAATGTGAAACCCAATGTTATACATGCTAGAGGAACACAGGGTGAACACAAAACAGGGTAACTGTATCAAAGAATGATACGGTATATCTTTTCGCTCTGTGCCATAGAGCTCCATTGTTGTCCAAAAAAAAAATTGGGGCAAAATTTTAATTTTGCGTGTCCAAGGGACTCGTCTACATTCACCTACTGTCAATACAAGCGCATTGATTACGTTCTCAAAATTCAAATTTAGAGAAATTCAATAAACCATCTCATATATCACAAACCTTGTTTGACATTTTTTAACTAACATTACCTGTTTGTGACTGAGTTTACTGACATCTTTTTGTAGTTGGTTTACTGGACAAACTACAAGACAAATAAACACACATTGCCTTGGGTGTATCATAACAGCTGGTGGGAAAAAAACATCCTTTTGCTCCAGTTTTGAATGTTATCAACCCATTGGCCATTATTAGTCATTATCACTACCATTAGAATGCTTGAGGCGGGCAAAATGGGCAAACTGCACCTACCAGCACAATGTGAAAGTGAAAATAAAATGGTCACAGTTTTAAACACGTGCTTAATGTTGTGTAGGAAAATAAATCGACTTGTTTTAGGTTAAGCCAACAAAACTACTTGGTTAGGTTTGGGAAAAAAACATGGTTTTGGGTAAAATTAGTAAATTTTTGGTACGTTACGTAACTTGCTTTTACACGAGACACAATTGCGGTCTCCTTGGTGAAAGTCCTGTGGACTTTGTCGCTCTTTATACTTTATTCTGTTCGTCTTGTATTCATATCAGTGATCAATCATGTGATGAAATAATAACTGGCTTCTGAACCTACTAGTTGGTGTAGCAGGCCCCTTCTAACCCATATCAATGGGGCTGATAACCACTGATAACGCCCATCCAATTGCCTGATAACATCTGAAGCGAGTGTCCTCTTGCATTGTGGAAACACTTTGTCTTCTGAGGTGTTCTGATTTGTTCTGAAAGGAGGACCAAACCATATGAAAGATATTTAACTTTGTATTTATGTTTCGACATAATTTTACATAGATAACCATTTTGGGTCAGCATCAATGTTTTAAGAAACCCTGATTCAGAGGGATGTCAGTCACAGTGGCTACTAAAGACTTGTGGAGCTCTAAATAAATAAATGAAAATAACAGAGGAGCAGCACGAAAAAAAACTGAGACAGAATGAGGAGAGACACAGACTGGAGAAATATCTGCAGAGGCAGAGAGTGTGAGAGTAAATGAGGAATGAAATAAGCTCATTAGCTAAAAGGCCCCTCTTTCACCTCATGCTGTGACATGTGGATGTGTGTGTTTGTGTGTCCACAGGCTTTCATTCAAAAGGACAAAGAGCCTTGTCAAGTCAACATGCAGCTAGTCAAGCAAACAGTACAGGTCACACACACACACACACACACACACACACAGGCTGCACTTTATATTTGGACGTGTGTATTGTGTGAGGGCGCTGATGCTGTTTCCAAGTCATTTAACTTTAGATGGTGTTAGGCTGTCCGATGATTACCATTCTGTCTGAAATACAAACAGACACAGACAAAGAGACAAAGAGGTTGATGATGATTTTTTTGGTGTTCACAAGTTGATTTTTATACTGGAGTGATTGTGAACAAAGTGTGCGCGTGTGTGTGTATGTGTGTGTGTGTGTGTGTATGTGTGTGTGTGTGTGTGTGTGTGTGTGCGTGTGTGTTAGCCAAGTGTACAAACAGATTCAATGAAACTTGTGTAAGAAAACTGTCAGCTTCTTCTTTTGTGGCACAAAGCAACTTTTCACAATTTTGAAAGTTTGCGCTTGTTTGTTTATTAACGTTCAAGTTTCTTTTATTAGTTAATTACTGGTCTAATGTTGTCCTGATGGGAAAAAGATGTGAAATTAAGCTTTTATTTTATTCTATTATAAATATAATAATACTAATACTAATACTAATACTAATACTAATAATAATAATAATAATAATAATAATAATAATTATTATTATTATTATTATTATTATTATTATTCTGGTTCTACATTGTCGTGCTGTTTATGTTGTTTCTTGTGTAGTCTGGATGGAGAAAAAGCTTTATAGATCAACTTTTTCTGTTTTCCCAATTAAATGTTGAAGTTTTAAAAACCCAGAAACTGGAGTTTTACATGTTCATCTAATCCAGGTGTTTTCCAAAGTTTTCAGTGGCTACAACTTTCTTTCAGTATAATTTGTTATTATTTGTAATTACCACACGAGAAAGAAAGCAGGGCACAATCTAAAGCAAGTGTTTCAAACTCAAAAATAAACTAATGGCCACATCAAGGGACAGCCATATATAGTTTATTAACATGCTTTTATTTAATCGAAAAAAAGATGGCCGTCTCACATACAATTTGGGCCACATAAAAAACTCAACGGAAAAAGTTGGTCAGCCATCAACATAACAACAACATTATGATTATGATTACATTTTTACAAGTAGGCTTATATACTGCCAACTCACTACAACCTGTTTCATAGGCATGAATTTCCCAAGTCCATGGCTGTTTGGGACATTTAATAATAATAATAATAATAATATTAACAATAATAATAATAAAAAGTAGAAGATTGTGATCTTTTCTGTGATGCATGTTCATCAATTCTTCGTGATATGTGTGCTGGATCAACGTTTCTGTGGTTCATGGTTCTGTGTCTTGCCCAACACACTTCAACATGTGGACCGCAGGAGCCGGGGAAATGTTTTCCTTTGTGAAGTCCTCAGACTCCCTGAAAAAATCATACAGTTTTGAGAAGTGTTGAGTTGACTCTTGTACCTACCTTTAAAAAATGTTACTCTGATGTCTGCGTCAAAATAAAAAAAAAAATGTATCATTATCAACATCAGGCGTGATCATAACAACCAAATATGAATTCATTTTCAGATTGTGAAGCCTTTTAATGGCCAGTTTGTGAATTTAGAAGCAAAAACATTTCCCTAGTAAGGCACAAAAGTTAAGGGAAACTTGATCAACTTTGTGAAATGCTCTCTATGATGATTCTATAATTATTCATGCCTTCCTGTAAAGTCTGCAAATGTAATATGTTATGTTATCTCTTTAAAAAACAAAAAAACATCGTGTCAGTTTGTTTGTTGCTGAAAATTGTGTGACTAAAAAAATTATATGCTCTGCACATACCATCTACAGCAGTTATTTCTTACTGCATTCCACACATGCTTATTCGTTGTTCCTTCAAAGATAATTAATGATATAAATGTAGGTAAGCCTGCTGTTCCTTATATAACCAGGAGGTGATAGTATGAGTCCAGCATTCATCATCTCTCTTTCCTGTCCCATTCTCTCATTCCTTCAGCTTTGAGCTTAAATACAATGAACTGCTGTTCTTTCTTTCTTTCTTTCTTTCTTTCTTTCCTGACAATGGCTCCTCTGCTCCATCTCTTTTTCTGGGAGCTGTCATGGTGAATATTCACTTTGGTTATTGAAGCGGACAAATGACACCTTTTAAAGCTGTAGTGTGTGTGTGTGTGTGTGTGTCTGTGCGTGCGTGCGTGCGTGCGTGTGTGTCAAATGTATTTGCGGTGACGATTTCATAAAGTGAAAATTCCATTTTTGTAACGACGGTCTGGAGAGAATATCGTTTACAGTTCATTAGCTCTGTGTGTGTGTGTGTGTTTGTGTGTGTGTGTCTGTGTGCAAGTGAAAGAGGAGACAATGCCTTTATCAATCTCTCTCTCTCTCTGTGTGTGTGTGTGTGTGTGTGTGTGTGTGTGTGTGTGTGTGTGTGTGTGTGTGTGTCTGTGTGTGTTAGAGCACTTAGAGCTGTCAGAAAGTTTGTATGTGTGATTGAACACACAGCTACTCTAATTCGCTACGCTTCATTTGTCTTTGCTAACATAAAAAGTAAAGTACAGTAAAAACTGTGTGCTGATTTACAGTATGATGACTGTGGGTCTGAGTGACTTTCTCACCTTTCTTTAATAAAAGTAATAAAAAATTAAGGGATTTCAAATGATTGTGACAATTTATATACAACAATTCCTTGTTATTACCAAATTATTTAGATTTAGCGAGAAACTTTTCATTGCTATAAAACAACCATTTTAATAATGTAAAAAAACTCTCATTGTTACACTAATAATATATATATATATATATATACGGATAGAGGCTCCCGGTAAAACAGTGAAACTCAGAAGGAAGTGACAGAAGACCATCACAGCAGCAGAAAGACATTAACACGTTTCCATAAAAGTTTAGCATCAATATTTAATGGATTTCCACAAAATCATCAAAAGAAAATTTTAATTAATTTGTGTTTCTGATAACTAGGTTATGCAAATATTGGGAGTTTTTGGTTCCTGCAATCACAGGCATCGAATCAGTTCTGCAACGATTTTATATATTCATAGCATTTTATTCATCATGCTAATAGAGCTAATGTTTGTGCTGACTCAAGAAAAAAGGTAATTCAAGTAATTCATTTTGGTTAGTCTGAGATATTGAAGAGGGAAAATGATTGTGTTAATTTTGCTTCATAATTAAAGTACATAATTGTCATTTTTAATTTGAAAACAGTTTTTTTTTCATGTGTTGACATGCGTGGTTGTGTGAGGGACCAGATACCTGCTGCCTTCAGGCGGCTGTACAGAGAGTCACTGAAGCAAAGGTTGTCAGGATGAACTGTTGTGCATTACACAGCTGAGAATCACTTATTAATCTTAACTCTGAATGGCTGATGGTTGGAATAAAACTTGTGTGTGTGTATCATCATCATCATGTCAGCTGGTCGAGGATCCTCAAATGAAATGGAACAGAAACATCATTGAAAAGGGTTCGTGTGATTTCAGAGAGGTGTAGTATGTGGGTGTGTGTTCATCGAATAAAGTGACCAAATATTATGGAACACAAGTGCGCTGAGCTGTCAGCCCGTCTGAGCAGGCGGGCAGTGGACCGTATAAGACTCCTTCATTCTTGGCACCAAGATTGCATAGCGCCACTTGATTAGCGCCGCGACACCCTCTGCACAACCTCTCCCCTCACTGGGGCGCAGAGCAAGTCACCAAGATAACAAAACTGGTACAGAGGATGAAATGTAATGCTGAGCACAGACACCAAAATAGAACACCAAATCAGCTTCACACACTTCATTCCAAAAACATTTTAGTACCAACGTCTCCTGTCTCAAAACTCTTCCTGCTTTGTGGAACAGTTTTTACTGAGGCTGCATTCTCACCACGTCAGGTGACGCGGTGGTCGCGTCACTCAAATGGCCCATTGTTGTGAACCTAACCCACTAATGTACCACAAGTACATTTTATACTTCACAATATAACATTTCCAAACGCACTTTGAGGGCAACTTCATTAATTTCACAGCAGCTAGACCAGAAGAGACCGTGCCTCGTGCTGGAGCTCGTTGCAAGTTACACGCTATGATCCATGTAGAGCTCCTGGGCAGTTTGAGGGAAGTAGTGGGGGGTGGTAACCAAACTCAAATGAATGGGACGACTTGTGTTTTGGCCAGATCACCTGATTTGGTGTGAATGCAGCCTTACTATGACATAAACGAGGTTAAAAAACTTGTTAACTGTAAACAGCACTAATTTGTGTGTCAAAAGAGTTGAACTCCGAACATCGCGTGGATTCATTTAGCCTCCGTGAGCGGATCCCCTGATGGCAGTGATTCCACTGGAATGAACTGATTTTGCCATGCCATTTCACAATTCTACATCCTGGTTTGTCTTTCATTAAGTAAACTAAGTGAAAACCCCTGTGTGTGTGTTGTGTGTGTGTGTGTGTGTGTGTGTGTGTGTGTGTGTGTGTTCTTTAAATCCATCCAAGTCAACACCTGGTGTCTAGTATAAACATTCCTCAGTACTTTATATTTACATGTTAAATAACAAATGCAACAGTACAAACAGCATTCTTTATAAATCAGTTGTTTTCCCAAATAAAATAAAGGTATAGGCAGTTTTACACAAGCCTATACCATTATTATCCATTATCCTTACTGCCCCCCCATCAAATAAAATGTAGGCTAATTGTCTCCCCTGCCTTTAATGTTGATTATTATTCTGTTTGTATTATTATGATTATTATTCTTAGCATTTATTATTTACATTACATATTGATTATATTAATTTTGTATTTCAATTTTTATATTATTTTCTTATTATTAGGCTGCTATATTATGTGATTATAAAAACTCAAATTCTCTGAGATTGAAGTTACATAGTAACATTTCTAAATAATAATAAATATCATTAAAATAATTAGTTGTCGTTGTTGTTGTTTTTACCTTCCTTGCCCACGTGCAATACGTATGTGCAATATATCTCTTCTATTATTGTTACTACTGGCTGCTAGAGTATTACTCTCACTTGTTCACTTACTGTATTATGTTAACCTGCTACCTACTTACCACGGTTGTTGTGTTTTTTTGTACTTATATTTTGTACTTATCCATTTGTACTTAACCTTATATTTTGTACTTATACATTTGTACTTAACCTTTTATCTGCACTGTCCCCTTTGCTGTTGTAGCGCTGTAAATTTCCCCGCTGTGGGACGAATAAAGGTTTTCTGATTCTGATTCTAATACGTCATGTACCCAGGGAGCAAAAAAAGCAAATAGTAAATAGAAAGAAAGGTCTGGCCCTTGGTGTCTGTTTCGAGATATTTCGGAAACAAAAATGAACACTGGTCAGAATCAATTCAGAATTTGATTTATTGCCAAGTAAATTTACACATACAGGCACTTTTTTCAAATCTTAGATTTAACAACATACCATAGCCTATAAAACAAACGCCCCCTGAAAAACAAATAAACGCCTGAGTGGACACAAAGTCTCAGTTCAGACGGGCAGCGTGACGCTATTTCATGCAGCGTGTGTGTTACAGGATGGTGTTGATCTCATCTGTTCTCATCCGGATGTTAGCCCCTTGTGCCGCTGCTCCCTTTTCTTTTCCATTTATCTTTCTTCAGCTTCATCAAAGTTGTCATATTGTCCAAAGAAAATATCCAGAAAATACAATTTGGTTGAGAAACAAATCTTTTGCACAACGACTCCACGTGTGGTTTGGGACATTTTACATAAAATGTCATGTTTCGCACATCAAAACATAACATTTCACACAGGATTTTGGTAGGAATACAAACAAAAAAAATGCAAAAGTGAGATTAATGGGTCAATTTTAGCATGGGTGACTTTTTTCTTTGATAGCTTTCAGTAAAACAGCTGAGATGAAGTATTATTGAAGTGAGTTGTTCACGGATTCTTCATTTACTCATATTTAATCTGCCTCGCAACTTCTTTAGAAGAAAAACCTTAACGTAAGCAGTCAATAATAAGTGTTTTTAATGTTAAGGGGATTTAGTAATGAAACAGACACAGGAGGATTTCTGATCTACTTCACAGCACACATAAGCACGTCAAATCGACCTTTTCCAGGGCTCCGCTCTCTGTGTTATTATGATGTGAAGGCAGGTTATTCACTCACAGTAACAATATTGAAGTCAAATAAATAATCAGAAAGTTGGACACAAACTTTTATTTACTGCAGTTTCTATCAGAGACAGATTTGTAATTAGAGCGAGACACTGTGAAGCCACCTCAGTGAACACAGTGATGAGACAACCGAGCAGAAAATTGCCGGTCACAGGAGCAAGATGCAATAATCTGCTGGCTGACAAGTGCTTTATTAGTTGGTTTGTATTCCAACGGGCATTTTGAAGGGCCGCTGGATTTCCACATGTGCGGGACTGACTGGGCCTCCTAATCCCAATCAGTATACCGTGAGATCACTCGCCGTTTGGTTTGGGGGTAAATGTAGTGGTGAGAAATACAAATGACACTACTTCCTTTATTTAAATCTGCAATAAGCAGTATTTCCATACGAGTAATGAATCAAAGAAGCGAACTGAAGTGGGGTTGAAGGGTTGAAATATATTTGATGAATATTTTGTTACAAATAAAACCAAGTTTATTTATTTAAAGTCACATGAAGGATCACATGCTCCATTATAATATCAGGATTAGTAGCATGCTTACAGTTAATGTTATATGCTATATGGTTGTGTGTTCATATGTTCATGATTTACAGTCATTGTTCCCTTTTGTGCCTTCATTATATTATCACTATGATATATTAATGTACAACTGACTTGTAAATAAAATTACAAATAGGACTTTTATTGGCATATATCTGATATTTTTCCGGTTCCTATGCGTAGAACTGTATGTCTATTACTTTACCTCTCACAAAAACACAATTTGATTCCTGCCACACTTCACTTATTAGGGATGGAAAACGCAAACAAATGTACGTACATTCCATAGACAAAGGAGCAGCATCGCCTGTATGCATAATACAGGAGCCCCGTGTCTCTTCTGTTACGCAGGGCCTCATCCACCAGCACAGTATTGGACAATTGTGCAGGAGTAACCGCTTTACAATGACAGCATTCTTCGCTAATGTTTGAGATAGCGTGACAGGCTTGGAGGATATATCTGAACCTGTTTCTACATCTTCCTATGATCATGGCATTTTCCTAATCTTCTCTAAGAGGTAAGAAAACATAAACCATTTGAATGAAATTAATTAAATAAACTAGAAAAATAATGGTTAAAGCTATAAAACAAATGGGTTGCAAAGTTGCAAATATTACTATGTGTGTGCAATACATTGTTTTTATAAATAGTATTTATAATAAGATATAAGGAGGATAAGCGTGTCACAGTCTCCATCTTGTTTCAGGTGAAATTGTCACAAAACACATTTTTTTCCTCATCATCAAATTTCAACATCAAATGTAATTCATATAGACCACTACATCACAAATTACAAATGTGTCTGAGGTGGCTTTACAATCTGTACAGCATACGACGCCCGCTGTCCTGAGGAGGCTCTGTGTGTCAGGAAGAAGATGGCATATGTCATATGATATCTTCATATGATATCATACAAGCAATAAGATAAACTCTATCATATGCTGCAACGTTAATTACGCCATTCAAAAGTGTTGGACTATATAAAAAACATACTTAAGAGTCTGCTATTCTCAGTGCTGATCGGTGCCACAGAAAAGGTCATACTCATTTAAATCTGAAAAGGTAATATTCTGGATAGAACGTAAATTCACAGTATGCCATAATATAATAATAATAATAATGATAATAATATAATAAACTTTATTTATATAGCACCTTTGAAACACAGATACAAAGTGCTTTTCAATAAAAACAGATTTGCAACACAAAGAGAATGAAATTAACTAAATGCAACTAAACAAAGAAAATGTAATAAAACATAAAATAAATCCCAGAAAGGCATTTCTAAAAAAGTGGGTTTTTAAAAGTGATTTAAAAGACCAGACAGAGTTTGCAGCCCTGATCTCCTCAGGCAGTCCAGTTGACTGCAAAGGCTTTATTCCCTTGCGCATGTATCGGGACCTTGGATTGACCAGGAGCCACGCATCTGAGGATCTCAGGTTCCAAGAAGGGTTAATAAGAGGTCTGATAAATAACTAGGGCGAGGCCTCTCACGGCTTTGTAAGTAATGAATAAAATCAGCTTCAGCACCCTAATATTTTCCTTGTGGAAGGAGGCGTGCCTGAAAAACTAGTGGGTAGTAGATGTTAAAGGCAGTGTTGAATTTGGCAGCAGAGGATCATTTGAGCATGAGGGGACGACAGGAAGTTCAAGGTAGAACGACATTTAACACAAGGCAATGGTCAGAGATACACATTCAACTTAAGGATTGTTTATACCATAAGACTAGATCAAGAGTGAACTTTTGAATGAGTAGGTCCAGATCATATTACATTACAGGTCATTTATCAGATGTTCTTATCCAGAGTGACACACAGTGAACTAACTACAGGGACAGTCCTCTGGAGCAGCTCAGGGTTAAGAGTCTTGCTCAGGTGCTCAATGGTGGCAGCCTGGTGTTGAACTCACAAACTCCCAGTGTTCTATTTGAAAGCCTGACACTAGACCACCATCCCATCATGTTGGAGTTTGATTGATTGTTAATACGTCATTTGTATCCACATGGACAAAGACAGTATGGGCAGATGGGTGGAGCTCAATAATTGCACGGATGAACTGATCTATATCCAAGATGTTTGCAACAGAGAAATAGTATGTTAAGCCCCTGGGGAGTTCCACATAACGAACAACTGAGTCTCCCACCAGCAGAAATTCCAGATCTGAGACGTTGCCTTCTATAAATGGCAAGATTTGGGGGTGGGTCACTGAAATTGATAACAGGTGCAGGAGGGGGCACATTTGCAGCCAGAGCCGACGGCCGGGCCCCTCAGGAAGGTGACTGGGCAGAGTAAGTGCCACTCACGGGGCTAGCCGGGCGCTTCCTTCTCAGAAGAGATATAAACTATGGTAAGAGATGGTGAGATATTACAGTGAAATACTGTAAAGGTACTTGATTGAATAAGTAATATTTGAATTCTTTATTCTTGCAAGAAGGAACAACGATGCAACGGTGTCAAGCAGTCTGCAGCGAAGTGCCAAGTACGGAGATTTCTTCACAACATTCATAGTCTTGATGACCGCACATCTTAGAGCGAGAACAGATCACACGAGAGATGGGAAGACAGTTGTGATAGAAACCAGCTCTCTTTCTGTGGGTCATAACATGTGAATCTATCGGTGGTAAAGAGTAATGTGTAGAAAGAGGAGTGGTGGTTGGGACCAGTCGTCCGGTTGTCCAGAGTTCCGTTGTCAAAGGTTAAAGCAGTAAAAGAGAAGATTAGTTAGAGTAGGGCTCCCTCTGAGGAGGGAGAGACAACTCTTCTCTGGATAAACAGATGACATTCCTAAAGTTGCTGGACTGATTATACGAATAGAAAACATACAGAGTACATATTGAAAACTAAATGCACATATTGGAAGGTTATTATAGAATCATAAAATGTACCATTACAGTTCGACAGCAAGAGGACACTATCAACCTCCAGGGATTCCACGGCAATCTGTCCTCAGGAGTTTAATATTTATGTGTGCAATTTTGAACAGGGGGTTACAAAATCATATCATATAAATTAAAATCATAAGAGGTCCATCTTCTGAGGTCCATTAATGTCGACATCCATGTTCATGATATAGTCGTCTGTCGACGTAAAGATTTCTTGTTCTGGACCAAACTGTTGAAGACGATCTGACATCACCAGTCCTTCAGTAGATCCGGAGAAGAGGATCATAATAGATTGAATTTGATCATAGTCCTTCGGAAAAACCACACCCACCCATGCACACTTTTTCACTTCCAATAAAAATGTAAATATTGATCAGAGTTTGCATGTAGTAATTGGACATAAGGAGTCTTGAAGTTGTTCCTTCTTGTTTCAGTTTGTATGAACTTCAGCTACATTTGAGTTCACACACACGTACAATTAAGACAGGGTACGCTTCAACACACACACACTTGGAATTAATTCACTGCATGCATGAACACATACACATGCCCCACACTTATGCTTCAGCACACACACTGACACATTCATAACACTCAGACCGCTGCTAAAGAAAACACACATGCCAGCACACACAAAAAGACAAACACACACACACACACACACACACACACACACACGCACACACAGTATCCACACAATTAAGTACACAGTGATATTACAGGAATATACTTGACGCTACTGGGATAGAAATACTACAGGGCTTTATTTGTAGAGAAGAAGAAACACTGGCAGAGTTCAGGTCAAGATGTTTGGGGCTTCATAAATCCATTTTTGCATACAATTAAGCTCCATATTACACATCCCAGCTATACTTGATCTTAAATGACGAAATACAATCGTGAAGATGAGACAGTTTACAGCATGTGAATGACATCCCTAACTGCAGCAAAACTGAATCTAAATCTCAACTATTCCTTTTCACAGTGTAAGTAATCCTTCAAAATCCTGTGTTTTACATTACATTACATTACAATTCATTTAGCAGATGCTTTTGTCCAAAGCAACTTACAATCAATGTGCAATTGATGAAGTGCAAACAATCATGAGGATACGACTCCAAACAGCGAGAATCTTGCAAGTACATCAGCTTCAAATAGGTGAAATCCTACAAGTGCAGAAGAATAGCTTCATATAAGCCAAACCAAAGTAAGTGCAACATATAGAAACGATAGAATCAAAATTCAGCCATTTGCTTCAAATAAGCCAAAACAATGTAAGTGCAACCTACAAAGAAGAGAATTATTTATTCCTACTTTTTCCTTTCATTGGCCGAGGTGCAGTCGAAACAGGTGGGTTTTCAGTCTGCGACGGGTATCACTCACTGCCTGTTAAAATTGAAATGTAAGCTTCTTTTGCCCTCAACAGCCTTTGCTTCAGTTTGTCTAGTGACAAATATAAATTGTGTGCAATATTTGCTTGTATTATGGCATACATTTGAAAAATCCTACTTTATCCGTGACAGGAGGTGCGTAACCTTGTCAAACAATAAGTCCAGTGCATAACTTAACTGCTCTTCAGGCGACAGTATCTCATTTTCTGTGTCAATCCATGTTAATGCACAACACACAATGTGTAAATAAAACCGCTTTGGAGATATTTGGAGAGCATAATCTTTCATGTTGACAGAACAAAGCTGCTCTCAGTCAACAAGTCTAAACTTGAAGCAAACATGTTCTGAGGTAAAACAGTAAAACATATTATTATTTGCCAAGAATATTCCTTTATTCCTGGAATACAGTTAGTTAGACTTGTCAGCTCTGATTTACAGGTGGAAAGAATTGAGTCATTTCTAAATATACATTTTTGTTGAAAAGTTAAAGAAGGAAAACTAGACTCCAAGTTTAACGTCACTATTTAAGAGATATCAAATGCCAACAATTCCAGTGAAGACCGAGTGCCAAAGGTGTAGAATAAGTGGAGTGACATTTACAAGAGGCAACAGAAGAAGACCCCCAAGTGACAGTCTTGATGACAGGTTAGAAAGTGGACTGAGATCAGTCAATGCAATCACAAGAGCATCAGCCTGCCTGTCAGTCTGATCAGCCTGTAGTCAGATGGTTCATCCAGCAGACTGTCAGTCATTTCTGCAAACTAAACAGCCAGGCGACCAATCAGCAGGCCAGCCGGTCCCTCAGCAGTCTCCCCTCTCCTGACCCCTTTGGCAATTGATCAACCAATGTCATTTTTTTGTAATTGAGTTTATTATTAGGAATCAGGTGCACATGTAACAATAACAACAAGGCTTAAAAATTACAAGCTGAGAAAATAATGTGATTTGGAAAAAGTTAAAATCAACGCCAAAACGACTAAGTTTAAATAGATTGCAGCAGGCTGGGGGATAACAACTCCTACTAGTGATTTGTAGAACACAAAGACCCCAGTTTCTCCTGCTGAGCTGTGGCAGTTTGAGCTGAAGGAGAACCCTGTCTTCTCTGCTGAGCTGTGGCAAGACCCTGTTCCTGTCCCCCCCACGCCCAGCTGTGGCAGACCCCTGATCCTGCTGCTGAGCTGCGGCAGACCCCTGATCCTGCACTCAGCACCAGCTGAACCGTGGTGTTTGTCTGACTGAGCTCCATAAACAGGGACAGTACTCTCCAATGGCAAAATAAAATGAAAATCTTCTTTTTTCTGCACTTACATTGCTTTAGCTAATTTAAGGCTATTATACTGCACGAAAAATGATTACACCTATTTGAAGCTAATGTACTTGCACGATTCGATTGCAAGAGTTGTATCCTCATGACTGTTTGCACCTATTGTAAGTCACTTTGGATAAAATCGTCAGCTAAATGTAATGTAACATGCACTGTAGACCCCTGATCTTCCTGCCGAGCTGTGGCTGTCTCCTGTGTCTCCTACTGAACTGCAGCAGACTCTGCTTCCCCCTGCTGAGCTGCGACATTCCCTTGTTCCAGTGTCCTCTGCTGAGCTGCGGCGGTACCAACTTTCCCCTGCACTCTTCAGACTTGGTGGTCCCGCCTTAGCCTTCGTCCTCCAGAGAGGGTCCTCCGGAGGGCTCCTCCAGAGGGGCTCCTCCAGAGAGGCTCATCCAGAGGGCCTCCTCCAGAGGGGCTCATCCAGAGGGGCTCATCCAGAGGGGCTCCTCCAGAGTGCTGCTCCGGAGGGCTCATCCAGGGGGCTCATCCAGAGGGGCTCCTTCAGAAGCCATCCCCAAGTTGCCCTGCTCCGCCTCTGCCCTGCCCGCAGACAATCAGCCCGGGGAATCTTGCTCCACCCTTGTCAAGCTACCACCTTTTTGGTTCCCTGGCCACTTTGCTCCTGAAACTGGAAACAGTTGAGAAAAAAAAGTGCATTTTAAAATACAGGCAAAATACTATTCTTCACTCGTTTGCTACACTGATATGTTATCAACAGCCTGCAAGTTGTAAAAGTATGTATTTAACTAGTGTCCGTGGGAAAGCAGTCTTTTTCGTTTGTGTGTGTGTGTGTGTGTGTGTGTACTTAGGTTAGGTGTTATTGCCAAATTATTCAGATTTAGCTGCTTTCAGATCGTGGTTGGTCCCTTGTTAAAAAGGTTGAGTCCTTCTTTCTTTTAATCGTGGTGGGGGGGGGGGTCAGATATGTGATATAATGTCATGTCTTTAAGCTACAGGATGCCTAAATTTCCCCCTCGGGATCAATAAAGTATCTATCTATCTATCTATCTATCTATCTATCTATCTATCTATCTATCTTCCAGCTTTCAATGACCCCCAAAATACAGTAGCAGCTCAAAAAAGCTGATTGAATCTACAAGCCCAGCATGAAATGGCGAAGAGCCGACTTGGCATGGAGCACCGAGCCAGCCAAAGAGAGTTGGGTGGTTTTCTCAGGACTTGGTGGATCAAACTAGAGCAATTAAAGTAAACTTTAATGTTTTATTCAATGAACATTTCTTACAAGTAGATTCTGGATATCCTTGTCACTATAGCTTTCCAAGGGCTGTTGCATTTTTGCCATGCAGCAGTACAAGTTGAAATGTGTACAATGGGATGAATAACTGTAAAAACCTGCTAAAATAGTTGGCAGACATGCTGGCTTTAGAAGTGTACTGAAGCTTTATTTAGGAAGCAGCTGCCTGGGAACTTCTGTTGACCAGCTGTGTTTCTCTGGCTCAGATTCATTGCGACACACACATGCACAGACAGCCTCTTGCTGGTTCAGCAGTTTAAATCAGTGAAGTGTTTCAGAGCACAGCAAGATGCGACCCATCATCAATCACACACACACACACACAAACTGACACACATGCACATGCGCGCACACACACACCTTGACAACTGAGTATGTCACCAGGCCAAGATAGGGAAGCAGGTGGTGGGCAGACTGTGTGTGTGTGTGTGTGTGTGTGTGTGTGTGTGTGTGTGTGTGTGTAACAGAGCTGTGGTGAGGGTGAGATGGGGTCTGTTTCTACTCCAGTGTGTTTCCATGCACTAGTAGTTAGCAGTCGCCAGTGTGTGGTTGAGTTTAAGGTGGGTTGTGTGAGGCGGAGTGTGTGAGGCGAAGTGTGTGAGGCAAGGTTGGGCAGCACACAGCGTCACTGAAGAGGTTTGGACTATCCATTACCTCTTGCAGCCTATGCAAGCTTGTAGATGACGTACCCCAGGGTCATAACTTACATGGTAAATTAGTTAAGAAACATCACATGGGAAGATCCATGTTATTATCACCTGTGTTAAGATCTAAAGCTTCGCTAAGAGTCTCCAACTGGAAGAACTGGGATCGCAAGAGAGGATAGTATTAGTCTAGGTTACAATTCCTCAATAATAACAGCTAACGGCAGTCAGATCAAGTCACTTTAATTTATTTAGCCTAAATACATCACCATAACAACATGACAGCATGCGCGTGAGCAGGGTTCTGTGGTGTAATGGTCAGCACGCTTTAATCCAGTCCACTCTGAATCCTCTGTAACGTATCACCTTAACCAATATCTGCCACGACTTCTTACTTATGAAGAACTTTTCACATAACTTTTTCTCCAAACGTTCTCAACTTTTGTTTCCTTGAAACAAAATCATGAAAAGAACATGCATTTTTAGCAGAACAAGAAAAAAAAGGCTTTGTATTTGTATTAGGAGTAGCCATGAACAGAGTTGGTTAAAATAGAGATTTTTGCACCAAAACTCACTTATGTTTATGTTCAAGTGACAAAGTTGTTATGCAGGAGGAGCAAAGGAGGAAGACAGGACACGTTGTCATAGAGCGACACAGTGAATGGGTCAACAAAACATCGGCCCTTCAACATAGGAGACTAGTAGACACAACATTGTTTCCTATAAAGCATGACTTGACATAACCTACTTAACCCCAACTTAGCAGTTACAAAATCAACAGTCTTGGCCTAATGCCCAGGCTAGTCAAACTCAATCAAGTTCAATTTGCTATCGTCCAACAACAGCATCCAACAAAGAGAAAACACCGTATTTGGATAAAGCAAATTTGATTATAATTGCTATTATTATTATTGTTGTTATTATTAGCATTTCCTCCAAAATTGAAGGCGTGTAAAGAGAGAAACTTACAGCTTGACACTTGAATTCATAAACCAGTTTTAAATTGGCATTTACAAGCTCCATTCTGTCTAAAATGACACGTGCAGTCTGCTGGGCTACGTAGCCTCAGACATCATATCACTCAGGTTTGTTCATGTTGCTCCATTTCCTCTGTTATCTTGAGGAATGCCCAAGCATCGAAGTAGTGGACTGGCGGACGTAGCCACGCTGCTTATGTACCAAGAAATTCACATCGACATCCTTTTTAACGTGTTCACTGGTCTTAAATAACTATTTTGCATCTAAGCCTTTTCATTCAACACACGTTTTTTATTTGATGTGGGCGTTTAGTGTGTCGTTTGTCTTTAAGAGACAATAACAGCCACGGTGGATTAAGTTAATGAGAGAGCTCTTTCTATAGTTGTTGTTGTTTTTTTCATTGTTGATGATTATTATTTTAGTTAACACCTTTCTAATGAACATCTGTTCTCAGTTTGCTTGGTGCGTGTGTCCTTCAGTCTGTTTGTATATGAGATAGTCTGCAGAGGAGGAATCTGATGTGTGGGTCAGTGATTCTGTCTGACTGACATGTCGTAGCTGCTTGTAATATTCTGCTTGTTTATCATGTTTTTATTGTCTTTTGCAATTAACAACAGCTTTATGATCACAACCAGGTGTGTGTGTGTGTGGCTGGTTGTTCTTTTCTGTCTTTAATGAGCCAGAGATTGCTGTTTGTATCGTCTGTGCTGTTTCTTCAGCTCACACATTTCTAATGAACAGCTGCTCTACGTCTTAGAGTGCTAGCCAGCACACACATACACACACGCGCTCACACACATTACAAGTTCCACAAGGCTTTGTGTGCCATGGGGCAGTGGTGGGGGCCTTTTTGGAGTTTTAGGACCATTCCAGGTTTTTGTTATTATTGCAAAACACAATTGGCAAGGTGCTACAGTGAGTTGTATTAGATTATTAAATGTTATACTTCCATTTACCCCATTCATTTCAAAATACTATACACATACAGATTGAGTGCCTTGCTGTCCTACCCCACAGCGGGAGCCACCAGACCTGAAGACAAAAAATGAACAATGAGTGCAGGACTAACATACAGCAAATGTAAATGAACCGTGTCAAAAGCTTTAACTACTCACCTTGCAGTGACAGAGTTCCCCTTTCTTCTACTAAAAGCTGGCAGAGGCGAGTAGCAGCCCCAGTCTCACTGTGGGAGTTTACTCACATAAATTGCGAAACACTAATAACACACAGGGGCTTTTAAAAGAGTCAACATTAGCAGTGGAACACCAGCGGTTCAAATGTGACAGCAAATCACAAGCACATTAGTCTGCTTATCGCCTTTTTCACAATTCCTAAATTTTTTACGATATGCCCCACGGACTAATTCACAAGCTTTCAAAAGAGCAGATTTGACCTTAGCATAATTTAAAGAATCAGTAGCACTCAATGCTGAATCTGCCTGAGTGACTAGTATGGATGCACTGAAGCATTTAAGTCTTACCTGCATCTGGCCAATCTGGGTTCCTTACGTCAAACTTGGGCACTAAACCCAGGGGACTAACATTAAAAGAACACCGCACAATTTCTGAGGAGAAAATATTCCTAAATTGATACTATCCGCGTCTGTGTGTCAACGAGCAAATGTTAAGAAATTCATTTTTTAAAATCAAAAAAAATTTTGAGGAGAGGTTGTGTGAGGAGATCCGCTGTTACCCACTGTTGGAACACTGATACGCCTCACGCCAGGTTCACCATTAAGTTGGTGTTCTGGTATGAGCAAGTCTGGTTATTAACACATATTAATGATAACTAATATTAATAAAACAATGAATATTCATAAAATCATAAATAGGAGTTGATAATAACTGGCAATGAAGTTAATTAGTATGACTTATATTACACCAAGTCCCCTTTAGGGCACCACCTCTGCATCAGAGGAAATCAAAGCCAGTTAATGTACTCTCATAAAATAGTGTCATAAAATATACTAGACAATGAATTAGGAAATCTAATTAATAATTAAATTACCGTAATTTCTGGACTATTCAGCGCATCTGAATATAAGCCGCACCCACT
>CALSBV010000422.1:5896101-5910579 GCA_943590825.1 Bovichtus diacanthus
TACATAGCCAGATAATAGAGACAGGTTGATCATATTTAATAACGAGGTGTTAATTAAGGGTAAAACTTTTTTAAGCAACTTAGTTGGAATCGGGTCTAAGGTACAGGTTGATGGTTTAGATGACGAAATTGTTGAATTTAGTTGGTTAAGATCATCATTTAATGATGCCCAGCCCTGTAAGATCTGATGTGAGTAGTGTTAATGTTTCATTTCAGAGTTACTGATGGAGGTGTCGAGGAATCTAAAGGAGTCTGTCAGGGTTAAGTGTTGGTCAGAGATATGAACTGCTATTCCCTGTGTTCCCCTAAATACTGCCACTCCCACAGGTTATAATGGCGGATAGTGCTGCACACCCTCTCAGTGTACAGAGGAGAGGTTTCTCCTGGCCTGGCCTACTGTGGCTTGCCTTTATTTTCTGTCTATGTATCTCTCGAGCTTTTCAAGGATCCCCTCAGGGGCCTGTGCATGACTGGCTGAAGTGATCATGGCTCTTCACCAGAATCTCCAGCATAGTCTTCTTCAGAGTCTGTGTTGCTCTACTGGTGGTCTCTATATAATGCACGAGGCAGAGGAGTCGGCTTTTCACATTTCCAGTGTTACGTCTTCCATCGATTTCTGGTGCCATGGCCTCCGCCAGGTTAGCTGCACAGATATTACAGATGACTTTGCCTTCAACTTGTTTAGGTTTCTCTAGTGAAATGAGGAGGTATCGTACACATAACTCCTAATTTCAACTTCACGAATCAGCCATTCCTTGTCTATTGCAGTGCTTTCCAATCGACGCTCACTCGCATCAGATTCAGTTAACACATGGTGTCACGGGTTAAAAATAGATGTTTTAATAGTTCAAATATGTTTTTTTGGAAGATATATTTAATCATCAGCCCTAATAATGTACCTCTCACAATTCTGCTGCCTGTTTTATGACATATGATGGTGCACAAGTATCGATTGACAGGACGTGGCATTGGCACTATTTGCTGACATAAAGCGTTTTGCTGGATATGCATTTATTTATCCATGCACTTGGCATGAATGAAAACATATAGGGAGAGAGTGCTGGTCAGGGTAATCCAGTGGTTGTACGAGGGTTTTTAATCCTCTTTTGCTCTTCTCGCTCAAAATCGTTTTAATGGAATAATCTGAGGAGAATCTCCTCTACATCTTTGAACCAGCTCTCTCACAGTGTGATGAAGATGATGATTGAGATATACATTTATTACAAGGATGTTAACAGGCGGTACACGACGCACGTTTCACTCCCTCTGGTTGTTTCACCTTGTACTGCTGCAGCCGTTACATTAACCTGACAGCATTCAGTTCAGAGTTGCGCAGCATTGAAAGTGTTACAGAAAGTCACAGGCCTAACCAGGGACAAGGACAGCAAATTAGCTCCAGCTAGAAGTCTTATATCCATTTTATCGGTTGCATTTTAATTAAATGTAACAAAGCCTATATGTTTCGTCCCTGTCAAATAAATAAATAATTAAAATTTTTTTATTATTCCTAACACTAATTAAGACCCGAGCAAAGTTTAGCACTCATTATTCATGGTTCAAAGTCATTATCACTGTCAAACTGTACAACTTGATAATTAGTGTTTCCTCAAGAGTGAGCTGTAGAAAATAAGAGTGTGTGAAATCTGTTCACCTGCCTATTAATTTCTCCAGCGTCAGTCTATCTGTCAGTCCATCCATTTAGCCGTCCTTCCTTCACTTTCCGTCCATTGATGGCTGAGGATCTGCCATTTTTTATTTTTAATTTTTTTGGAGAATGTTCACATTTTAGCAACCAGGGCCTCGTCTCACTTTAAGGGCATCCCAAAAGCCTTTCAACTGAAGAGGTTGTCAGATTGTAGATTAACGAGTTAATTTTTAGTTTAAGTCCTCACTTTTATCATGAACATTGCTGTTGTTAAGGGACATTTGATGCGAAATGACAACAATTGATTTGCACAATATCTGTTGTCCATATATTCTCTATTTATTTTTTTTATTTTTTATGAATGTTGCATATATTGTTTGCCACATACTTACTGTACATACAGCAGGTGTAATACAAAGATGATGACAGAATGATATGCACAATGGATGAGGTGCATATTTAATGAAACTTGTTTATGTTTATGAAAATGTTTAATATGAGCCAAAAGTGGCAATCCTCAAGATTTCCGTCCTGGTTGACTAAAAAACATGTATTTGAGTGAAAACGATGGAATTGTGCTGAGAGTTTAGCACTCCATAGACTTGTTATTTATACATGAGCTTCAAGTTTTCAGAATTTTGTGCATATTTGACTTTTTTGTGTATGTATGTATACAAAGGAGAAAAACTGTAATGCAGCATTTTTTATCCGGGACGGTCGCCACAGACACCCAGTTTGTTATACAGCAAATATATAAATATTGCAATACTTCCATCAGTGGGCCATAGGCTCAATAACTATAGTGACTTAACAGATATTTATTTAAAAAGGAATCGTCAAGATTGCAAATTAAAAAGTTACGTACGTCTGCCTTGAGCAGCAGCTCAAACGATCACACTTCTACTTCTACTTTACTGACAGTACTGAGAGCCGATAGCTGAGAGCTGTTTACTGCGCCTGAAGCTTCATTTTCATGCTGAACAAGTATAAAACATTTCTACCTGCACTTACACTTTACAATGTACTTATTTTTGATTTATAGCGTGGCTTACAGACGTTAAGTCTGCAAAGTTACTTAAGTGAGCGTCGTCTTCAGCGCCACAGACAGCTTACGTTAAGATGCTCCTCATAAGTGTGAGGAAGCGAAGTGAGTCAAATCCTCTCAAATAAAAAGAGGATATGAACTGTGTACCCCTCCTGACTTACAAGCTGAGTTAACCGACACACATTCTAACAAACAAAAATATACACGGTACCTCATTACAGAACTAACATAGAATATAACGAACATACAACATTCATCAACATTAAAATATAGAAAAAGTTCAACATAGCAGTGCAAGTATCAAATTTATGACTTAGACAACTTTCTAATCTAAATCTTTAAATTGAAACTCTGTGTCCCATACATTTAAAATACAGTAAAAGCTGGAATTAAAATAATGACTGAGCCTCAAACAAATACAGGCTGGTTGCAGTCAGTGCAACAACTCTATAATAACTCTATAATATAATACCCACCTGGCCTGGGTTTCTCTGAGTAATCTGTCCACTGAAGTGCATGTACACACGCTGCTCGTCTTCACCATTATGCACGCAGCGCTGTCTCACACGGGCTGCTGTTCATGTCACAGAGCACAATGGGAAACGTATAGACTCATATAAAACAGCAGATCTTATTATCTGCACCAGTTAGAAAATCATTTTGGGGAAAACCATTTGATGTCTGGAAGGGGGAAAAGTGCTGACTCACTTCCATATTTTATCGATACAAACTGCCTCGTCCAGACTCTGGACACAGTTCAGAGCTGATGTTACATAATCCTGGTTGTCTTCCTTCTAATACTCCCACAATAATGATGCGTTATTGTATATCCCCAGCGCGGGAACTGAAACAGGATTGGCCGGTGGATTCTACAGTGTGTCTGGAGGACATGACGTGGAACGAGGGTAACTGCACACCACGTACACTAAAACACACACTCCCAATTCGAGAAAGTGTTTATGGTTAATATAATCAGACATGATTGGATAATCCAATTCATTAAATAAATGCACCTCATGGCATCGATGCAAAAGAATCCCATGAAAACCCAACAATGCCATCCTGGGTAGTGCTGTACATTGATTTGCAACATTGCTGGCAGCGTTGAAGTACAACCAGAAATATTAAAGGAATAGATTGTCAATGGTATGAACTCTATGGCGAGACCTGTGATGTAGACAAATGTAGATATTGTCTCACAATACATATTATCATATTGTGCATCAGTTGGTGGAAGCAGCATAAAATCATCATGTATTCCAAGTAAAGCTAACTGTACGTACACAATGCTGAGCATGCTCAGTGTCACAGGAAACGCTCTCCCAGTGTAAAGGCTAAAGAGAACAATCCTCTGTCATTAGTCTCTCCCCTCTTTCTGACCATTTCACTTCAGGCATGTAAAACGATGTGTCAATATTAAGATCTATCTCAACTACACGTTGCAACTAACTTGCATGATGCAACTTGCAAAGTAAAAGTATAGCCCCTCTGCTACATTGGAACGTGCACGTTCCTGGTGCAGGTTGGTAAACCTCGGCTCATGCTCAGTAGTTCATTTGATCAGATTTGCATGAAGTCTGTGTAGATATTCGTGGCTGTCAGAGGATGAATCCTTTCCCTTAGCACCACCCTCCGGACTAACAGCTTCATTTATTTATATTTATATTGTTTTCATATGTACACATGTTTTATTCTAACTGTGTGAATAACAAATGAATCGAGTCATTGTATCTCTTGAGTCATGGTTATAATATCGAAACATGTAAACACTCTCTGATTAGGTTAGGTGAGTCTGTTTTATTTCCATCTAAAATGTGAGTGTGTGTTGTTTCAGAAGAGTGTGTGTATACATACAGCTGCCGCTGTGGAGGAGCATTCAACGTCTCAGAGGAGGAGACACAGAGGAGGCAGCGGGAGGGTGAAGAGGAGGAAACAGACGAAGAAGAAGAGCACAGAGGAGTGGTTGTTTGCTGCGATACATGTTCCCTCAGTGTGTTTGTCACATGGTTATTACATAGAAAGACTCAAATGTAGAAAAGCCAATAATAACACTTTCCCCTCTGACACTGCCGAGCCAGACGACTAAATAATTGTGTCAACATTACTCGTTCCTGGACGAGGACACCAGACGATCACCGTGTACTGTTGGCGGTGGACAGTGGAGGACTTCTCTCAACATCTCCATCACTTGTGCTGAGGGGCCCATGGAGCAAAGCACCAATAAAGCAGCTCATTGTGTATGTGTGGCGCAGTTTGTACGTGTAATTGTGACGGTGGCTCTTCAGCCATGGCAAACAGGCTCCAGTTCATTTGGTCCTTGGAACACAAGTTTGACTTGTTGATCTTAGCTTTAAGTCTTCTTAGATCACAGTGTGCTCTTACTTTGAAATGGGAAAGAATTGATACGATTGTCTGAGTGGTTATATGATACTTTCAGTCAGATTCATATCTTTTGCTTGTCGTATCACAAAGTGATTTGAATGGGTCTTTCTTTGAAGTGTATTGTGTAATTTTATCGTATTATTTCATTGTATAATATGTAATGTATAGGCATTTATTACATATACAATACAATTATGATTTTGATAAACAATATAGAATAAAATATATTTTTTTCTATTGGTGTTTTTTAAAAGAAAACATTGATTCCTATCTGAAGGAGTTCTTCTAACCTTAAGAAGTTGCAGGTTTGGGCTGAAGGACTTCTCACCATCTGTCTGTCTGCATGCACATTCACCACGTTGCAGTCGTAACAGGTGTAGGTTTTTGGGAAATACTTTAGGGCTGTGTAGCTGTAAGACCCAAATTGAATTTGTTTTGTGCAACAGATTTTAACTTTACCCGTCAACACCAATCCTTCGTGAGTGTAAAGCTGTCAGCAGTGATAATACTTCCTTTTACAGTGTTGTGGATGGAGGTTGTCAGGCAGCCCATCATGGGAATTGTTTGTGAGGTAATGTGTTGCCGACGCAGGGGGATGGTCTATTCCCTGGAGGGTCCTGTGAGGTTTCACTCAGGCAGGGTCAGGGGCGTCTGTGCACTCTGGGGTCCTCGCTACAAGTCTGAACTTGCCTGATAGGCATACCTGATGCTCATCAACCACGTCACACAGATAACCAGCAGCTACCCGTCTCTGTCCATATCCAGGGGCAGAGAGAACAGGTAAAGCAGATGTGATGATATACATGTTTGCACTGCACTTCCTTTCTTCATTACAAATCCTGAGCTGAAATGAAATAAAAAATGACATCTCTTATTTTTATTTGACAGTGTGTATCACTACATGGTATTATATCTCTTGTCTAAGCAATCCCTCTGTGACTCGAGCTCAGGAGGCACCTGCACACATGGCAGATGTGAGTGCGGCTGCGCTGCAGTGTCCGCTCGTATCTCAGCATCATCATCAAGGCTATCGTACAGTTTGGGCCGTGGTTTGAAACCAAATGAAAACATTTTTCACATCGGACACCAGAGTCACAGACTTTTAAAGGTAGATTTGATTTTAATTGCAAAACACGTCTTGCTCCTCTTTGCACCACCTCCCCCTATACCTTCAAACGGTGCTAATTGTGGGAAAGCGAGCTATCTCTCAGAGGAAAACACTCAAGGTTCATTTTATACCAACCCCCCCAAACATAATCCAGAATTAAATATGATATACCATTTAGCAACCCTCAGCTATATGTTAGAAATGTATCATATTTTAAAGTAATTTTTTTATTTTTTTATTGATATATAAATATTTTCTCCGGCTGCCTTTCACTTACTAAATAATAATATGAAGAAAAATATAACTTTTTGTAGCGTCACCTTGTATCACAGAACATTTACAACCAAAACTGCCTTTTGTGTCAGGATACATCAGTCCCTCCAAAATGTAAATGCAACACCAAAAAAACTATTCTTTTCATTTTCCTCGTGGCCAAAACAATGATTCTAAATAAATAATACCTACAGTGGTGGACAGTTGATTCGAAGAAAGAGTTTCTCTTTGTCATGGTGTTTCATGTGATTAATTTTCACAGACGTAGGAGTGAAAGCAACAAGAAACAAAAAAGGCTAAAATAGAGGAGAAATGTATAAAACTATATCCTATGACCCAGAAAAATTATCCCGTGACCACCTAGGGGTCCTGACCCCCAGGTTGAGAACCGGTGCCCTAAATGACAGAGCTATTCTCCTCTCAGCGGGGCTGCGACAGACATACAAAGGGATGAAGGCTGGTAATGACTCTGCTCCCTCTCTGGTCACTCAGCCTGCAAAGGTCACAGCTGACAGAAGCTCCCAGTGATGATCATCTCTCATCTATTATCCCCCCTAATCCATCCATCCATCCATATCTGCCCTCCTCACAGAGAGGAGGTGAACAAGAAGGGTGGAGGGCAGAGAAAGTTGGGGTTTGACAGAAAGAAGGAGGGGGGTGTATTGTCTGAATTCTGTACTAATTATTTTCTCTGTACAGCGAAAGAATCAGCGAACGTGGTCAGCAGCGAAGGAGAGTTTTCCACTGGCACACTGAGAGAGGAGTGGGGGTGGAGGCTGTCTGCGGGGGTGGGGGGTGGGAGCAGACAGCTGACGTTTAAATGAGTGGTTGGTCGAATATTGATGTGACAGACACAGAGACATGCTGGGATGTGCTGGGACACAAAATCACTTTCACCAACACACCACCTACAATTAGAGCGCTTTAGATCACTTTCTACCGACCACCCCCCAGAACCCCACCCCTACCCTGTTCATACACTGTAAAATCTTACAATCAACTTCATTAACTCAGCTCCTCTTTTGTTCAGTAACTCGTAATTAGTGAAAGAACAATAATAATAATAATAATAATAATAGTTACTTTTGTATGGTTGGCCACTATTCCTTTTAGTAATAATAAGATAATCATTTCTGAGATTGGGGCAGTTGGATGCATGAAAGGTGACAGTAGTAGTCGTGTGACAAATGAACAAAGAGAACTTGAGGAAGAAGTTCAAACACCACCTACTTCCTCACCTCCGCACACCTACTACTACCACTATTTTAGATGAGCTTACTTTCACTTTCACCTCCAAATAAAGTGGTTTAGATAATCTTTCACTGTTCAAAAAACACACTCTATATCATCCGATTTCTGATTTTCAGTTAAGTTTTGACTAATCCAACAAACCCTTCAGTATTTGTTCCTGGCAACATCATGCTTTTTACAGTGTATCCTGTCTCTTCCGAAGCCCCATCCCTCTCCATCCTGCAATTAGAGCCCTTAGATCACTTTCTGTCTCTAACCACCTACCTCTCCTCTGCTTTTTTCTTCCTCTTATCCTTTCTCACTCTTTGACCGCCTGCAAATAGACCCATTTACTCCACTCGCTCTCTCTCCGCTGATGCCGGCCTCCGTCTGTGTCTCTCTATCTCTGTGTTTCTGTTTGGGTGGCTGACAGGGGTGTGAGGTTGATAGAGGGGGGTGGAGGTGTTAATGGATGTGCTGAATAACTGTCAGGATAATAACTGAAATGGTAGCATTGCCCTTTAATAACTTGAGTGCCTGGAAGGCTGTGGTGAATGTGGATTATACAGCGCATTCAGAAAGTATTCACATTTTGTTATGTTGCAGCCTTATGCTAAAATTTTAATTAATTTCCCCCCTAATTGATTTACACTTCATACCCCATGATGACAAAGAGAATTTTAAATATCACTTTGACAAGTATTCAGACCCTTTGCTATTTTTGAAATGATGCTCATGTGCCTCCCATTTCTATTGATCATCTTTCTTTCTACTCCTTGATTGGAGTACACCTGTGGTAAATTCAGTTTTCACTTGATTTGGAACAATCATGTCAATTTTATGTCTATAGCCCAATTTCACAAATCAAAAATTTGCCTCAATTGGCTTTACAATCTGAGCGAGCCATGAGGTCGAAGGAACTCGAAGGAACTGCGTGCAGAGCTGCATTCCGTGGCAGAGTATTTATTTTAGCTAAACTAGGGTGGGGCTAATCCATACAGAGGTGGCGCTCAAATAAATGTCAGAATTGGAACCGTGAATGCATACACATGTAAAAGTAATTATTCCATTTTATATTATTACTTTATTTATATTATTATGACATTGTAATATATATAATATAATACATTAAAATGTTTACAATAAATATTTCCAACGGGAAAAAAAAAGTTTTATTCTTTCTGAATGATCCACGGCCCGGTACTGGTCTGAACACCTTTGTTCACACGGCAAATTACATTGAGAGCAACAGAGTGGACCGTCGCTACGAGAGAGTTCAGACAATTCTATTCATGCTATTTCACACACACACGCACACACACACACGCACACACACACACACACACACACACACACACACACACACAGAGGGGATGAGAGAGAGAAAGACTGTTAACAGGGGGATCCCAATGAAAATACGGAAGATGCAGTTGGCAATGTGGAAGTGCTGTTGGACCGGATCAATGAGAGAGCGTAGCGAGCACAACCTGATGGTTCCCTGTGTGGAGGTGGGAGAAACTTCCAGAGGGGCAGCCATCACAGCAACACTCAACATATCTGAGCTTTAAGGTGCTGGACAGAACTGTTCGGCTTCAATTCCAAACATCGTGTCTGCAGGAAACCAGGCACCGCTTGTTATTTTATTTTTTACTGATTTTGTCTTTGACAAATTCAATTTCTGTCTTTTCTAGAGTCATTTAATTCAGAGCATGAATCATTGGGAAATTGAAAACTTAATGAACATTTAATACAGGAAAAAAATTGCAAACCAATTAGTTCTGTCTTACTTTATTGAGTGCACCAAATGTGTGGCCTGGACTGCATATGACACCAGTGACAAATAAGTGCCAAATAAGACTATATATACTGTATATAAAATCCCATTGATCTCTGTATAGCATTTTGGAAAGAAATGTTAATGATCTCTGATCTATGTTGAAAATCAATAATGCATATCACAGCTTTGGAACCATGTAAGCTCAGGCCAGTGTGACAAGATGTTGTGTCACTTCGCAGATGAGAGCAGAGAGTAAGCTATTACTTCTGGTGTTATCAGGAAAAAGTTGTGCTCCTTTCCAAAGTTTTAACATCAGCACCAACAGCTGGCCACGGAGAACTCCTTGTGCTGCTTCGTAAGGACATGCACATTGGCTGTATACAGTATTTTAAAATGAAACTGAGGCCAACTTAGATTACACTGAGGTGTTTAAATGCTGTTTAAATTAAGCACGTTTGAATGTGTGCATGAAACAGAAAGTAAACTGGGAGGAAAATGGATTCCCCCGAAACAGAAAAACATGGATGGAATAAAAAGCTACATTTGAAAGCCTTTTGTATATAATTTAGCAAATAGACAAAAAAAAAAAAAATCAACGTCATTTTGATATAAAATACAGAATAATAAGTAGAATTCAATTGTTTGGCACATTTAAACAGCATCACGTATAATGCAAATTTAAGGGTTAAGGTTTATCCCTATAATAATAAATAGTTGTCATTGAATGTATTATTTAATGACTAATGATTACAAACCAGTGAACATGTCTGTGGCCATTTACACTGCTGCCTCCAGAAAGCACAAATGTGAGGGTTCCTGGTGACATAATTTCAAACTTCTGGTAAAACTGGTAAAATGACCCCCCCCCCCCCCCCCTTCAGTCAGTGTGACCAACAGAAGAGAGAATAAGAAATGCACTCCCATTGGGTGCTAACTAATTGGCTGTAGCAGACAGGCCTCAGAGACACTCAGACCTTGTCAACTCATTAGCATGTTGTTAGCTTGTTATTAGCTTAAAGCTTGTTCAACTCCTCAGCTTGACGAATGATCAAGAGATCAATCAGTGGACCTTGTAGCCCACTGTGACTGTGTGTGTATGTGTGTGCGTGTGTGTGTGTGTGAGAGAGAGAGAGACACACACAGGGCATTTCATGCAATCGAAAGACAAATTCACATTCAGATTCCAATTTTAACTTGGCTCAAATGACTTCCATCTATAATAAAACCCATTCTGCTCTATGGAAGCGAAGTGTGGAGCCCACAAACAAACCTAAACTTTGACAAATGGTAAAAAGCATCAAATTGAAAAAGCACACACTGACTTTTATAAAAACACCTGAAAACAGCTGAATTAGGCGAATTTCCATCATGAATAAAAAATCCAAAAACGATCCATTAAATATTGGCTACATCTAAAACAAAGTGACGCCCACTCCTACCACCACGATTTATAACACAACAGAAACAAAACGACCTCACTTATTGGAACACAAACTCACACACACAAAGTAGAATGCAATGTTGTCTGTCCCTACAGAGACAGGACGCTGTTGAGCACAGTGACGGATGTTAAACACAGAAACATGGTAACACAGTACAGAACACAGGAACAGGCAGGGAGAAGAAAGCATGGCTGCCAACAGTGTGCAGGAACTGCTGTGGAGACAGAGCAGCACTTCCTCACACAGTGACCAAAATGTAAATAATTCTTCCCAAAATTCTCTAATAGGCATCTACAATTTATTAAATCAGATTATGAAAAACTAAAAGTCGTGCTGACAGTTTGTCTGCCTGCAACAACATGAGGGAGTCAGACTGAGCTGCTCGATCTACACCAGGCCTCACATCCCTTTTCTTATATGTACATATTATTGGCTATATCCTGCAGTGATTCAGCATGCATGATCGATAACCAATAATTTACCAATATGGTTCTTTTTTTTCTTTGCTTTTCTTGTCACATTAAGGGGTTAAGGGTTTGTTGTATTTGTTAGTTCATGTTAAAAAAAAAAGTATAACTTGGTTTACTTGTAAAGAAAACATGTTAATTCTGCTTTCAACTTTCGTACAATGATCATATACAGTATAAGCAACGATTTATTTAAGTGTATATGTATATATGTCTGTCGTAATTGTCAATATTTCTACAGGGCTTTGGCAAAATTTCAAAGACATGGGTGTTCACCAGGCAGAGTGAAATTAAAAGTTGTGTTGCGTTTTGGAAGCCTGACCCATCGGGACTCAAAGCCAGGATTTGAATTCTGTCTGTTGGGTTTTTTATCTTGTGAGTTGCCTAACTTTTTGGAAGTACAATACTAACTCACTAAACAAGCTGACCAAGGAGATTTGCTTTGATATCCTGGCCAGCAGAACATATGAATAATTACATCTTGTGATTTGATCAGTACTTGACATACAGTTAAACACATCAGTCTATATAACAGCTCATGTTCTTGCATTTACAGAATGCCAATCAAAACACTGTGAGAAGTCATTGCAATTCATTTTCGGCAAAAACAGAAATACTGACACATTTCTGTTCTCCTGACAGTATTACTGTGAAAAACTGTCAGAATGTTGCGACATACAGCCCCAGATGACCCCCACCCAACAGCCACATTAGGCCTCATTAGGACAAAGTTCAATCAAAAGTGTCAAACTTTCTCAAGACCATCTAATTTTTCTCTCCACCCCCCCTCTCCAATCTCTAACTATACGGATTAAAGCAGTTTTCTTTTCTGTTTGTGTGTGTGGTTCAGTGCTGCGAGGCCAATCTGAGGAAGAAACAGGAGTTGTGAAGCTGATCGTGGAGGAACTTGACAATGAGCTGTAGTAGGCACAAGTGTGGGCTCACGAAAACAAAATTAGGATTCCCTATTTTGGACAATTTAATAATGTATTTTTCACAACACATTACACATTTTAAGGTGAATAGTGGTGCTGGCATTTGTCAGCCACTAGAGGGATTGTGGTGTCATTCAAAAGCCTGTCCGTCGTCAGGCTTTCTCTGCTCCACATGGTAAGGGTCATCTCAGTGAGTGTAGGGATACCACGGTCCCTTTCACTATGGTGGCTTCACTCTAAATGAAAGCAACTACCAAAGCCTCTTCTGCTGCTGATGTGTAGCTGTCTGGGTGCCTTGTGCTTTTGGATGAGCATCTTGAGTGCCACAAGTAATGAAGTTGAACATCAGCGCTGAAACTCTCAGATCACCAGTCCTGCAGGGAACTGATGTGCTGCACAGAGAGTTTATAGCTATAGCTAATATTCAACTCTTTGTCCCCTTGCTGGGCTTTTACAATGTATAGCTTTCAATCTCACAGGTCTGAGTCCGGTCTGAGGTCTGAGTCAGGTCTGAGGTCTGAGTCAGGTCTGAGGTCTGAAGTCTGAGTCAGGTCTGAGGTCTGAGGTCTGAGGTCTGAGGTCTGAGTCAGGTCTGAATCAGGTCTGAGGTCTGAGGCCTGAGTCAGGTCTGAATCAGGTCTGAGGTCTGAGGCCTGAGTCAGGTCTGAATCAGGTCTGAGGTCTGAGGCCTGAGTCAGGTCAGCCCTAACAGAGCTCGACGTTGATTTCAGTTCCTTCAGGTTAACAAACAGACACAGAAACTCATCACAGTTCCTGACACACAGTTCTTCGGTCTTACAAACCGTTGCCTGCCGCTCAGTTTCTCTGTTCTCCAGGAAACAAGTGGAGGGTTCACCTGCGTGGCCCAGAGCTTATGCCCCCATGTGGTGTTAGAATCAGCGGAAAAACGAACGAGCATGATCCTCACTGTGCTCCCAGCATTGTTCAGGTGCAAATAAGCAGGTGTAGCAGCTGAATGATGGCGTCATCCTCTCTGTTGTCGTCCACAATGTTCTGCTGCTACAGGTGGGAGAGTATCAGTCTCTCTCTCTATATTTAAATATATATGTAATAATATATCAATAATATAGTACTTATACCTTTTAATAATATAGGTACACTTGGCTGATGATGCTACTTTACATTTTTTTCCAATTGTAATATCTTTACTTATTATGTTGCCAGTCATTTCAACTTTAAGCTGTGTAAAATACTAGTTACCTGCTATTTTCCTGATTCAGGGTTGTGGCCTTAGATATTAAATGTGGACACACTAATGTGTCGTGGAAGGCCTGTACTAAATTTGCATGCTGTTTCTTTATACTTGCGCTAAGTACAACTTGTATACCATTTACGTTTTTTTGCTATGCTAGTGGCAGGATATCTATGATATGGATGGCATGTTGGTGTCCACCACTTTGATCCAGACTGAAACAACTCTACCACTATTGGAGGAATTGCTATGAAATGCAGTACATCAGCTCCAGCTGTACTTTATGTTAAGTGCTGGTTAGCAAATGTTGCCGTTCCAACATGCAAAATTAGGATGGTGAACATGCTGGTGCATCAGAGCCACCTAAATGGAGGTCACTGATCTGCTAGGCAGCTTTGAGAGGAAACCCATTGACAGAAAAAAAAAAAAAGAAGAAAACCCTGTGAAAACATAGAAGAGCGCAGGCTGACAGCCTCAATGTAACCCCTGGCTTTATCCAACTTACCTTAGTTCTAAAGATGGCATATTATGAAAAACTTATATCTGGAGTGCCTACCAAAACACAAACTGTGATACAAGACAACCCAGTCAGTTTGTTCCATATTCTCCTCACAAGCCAATCAGAGCGTTTCAGACAGACACAGGTGCATTCAGGCAGACAGTACAAGAACATTACAGCGTGTAAACATGTTCTAGTAGAAAGCAAGAATACACGTATCAACCTGAAAATTAGCATAATATGTCCCCTTTAAAAGATCATATAGTATGTCTGAAGCCGGAGAACAGAATCATGGGACACCAGTACACCAGTACACCAGTACAACAGCACATCAGTACACCAGCACATCAGTACACCAGCACATCAGTACACCAGTACACCAGTACACCAGTACAACAGCACATTAGTACACCAGCACATCAGTACACCAGTACATCAGTACACCAGTACACCAGTACACCAG
>CALSBV010000422.1:5910589-5935106 GCA_943590825.1 Bovichtus diacanthus
ACATCAGTACACCAGTACATCAGTACACCAGTACACCAGTACACCAGTCCACCAGTCCACAAGTACACCAGTACACCAGTACACCAACATATTAGTACACCAGTACACCAACACATTAGTACACCAGTACATCAGTACACCAAGCCAAAATTCCTGAACTAAAGTTTAATTTTTAACTTGTTGGTAGAATAAGAGGGGGCAGGGGGATCAACAAAAATCATCTCGGATTTAACAGCGAATCTTGTTGAAATCCATGTATTAATGGAATACGGCACCGTGTAAAAGTATTGAATAGAAAGACTGAGCAAGTAAAAAACTGACCATCTTAGGCTCAGCTACCTTATAAAGGGGAAAAAAAAGAGAAACCCCCCCAGCACATTAGGGGTGTTGGACTGGGGGTGTCCGGAGGGAGGGCTGCCCAGTGAATAGAGCAGAATAGAATAGAGAGCAGTGTGTCCGAGCCGGAGCTAAGCTGCTTCAGTCCAGGTTAAGCGTGAGTAATCTGTGTTGGCTCACAGGCCCCCAATAGGCCCCAGGCCCCCACTCCCTGCCCTGTCCTCTCTGCTTAATCTGCCCCTCACTACCTGCCCCCCTGCCCTGCCCGACTCTCTCTACCCTCACCTCCCGCCACACTATTGTCTCTGTATTATGCGTGAGAGCACAGGGGCTGCACAGAGGAGACCAACAGGCTCACAGAACACTTTCACTCTTGTTTATAAAGTCTATTTAGAACAAATTATTGGATCATTCTCTTATTATCATCAGTATCACGACATTTACTGCTGATTGTCTCTGTACATTTTCACTTTGAATCCTCTAGTCTATCAATGGTAAAACCGGTAAGTGATTCACTGAGAATTAGGGGCGACACATGTCCACCAAACGTGGTTCATAATGGTCACTCATTTAAGGTTTGAATAGCAACATACCCTTTGTGGATCAAGTGCCCAAAATCTGTTACAGATTGAACATCTGAAAATGGCTAATACAGTCTGTATTACATACATACATACGTATATTTCATTTCCTGCTGAGGGCTGTACAATGTTTAAAGAGGAGGAAGAAGGCAGAGAGGAGACACGTCCATCATGACATGCTGAGTAGCTGTGTGGACAGCTGAGGCCTCACTTCAGTCAGGGCAGAGATAATTCCAAGAGTATAAAAGCTTTGACAGGAGCATCTTGTCAGATATGACCTGATGACAGAGAGTGCATGTTCTGTCATTAGTTTCTCTTCTTGTACGTTTGCTGTGATAATGAAGTGAAGCACAGGAGGACAAGGCTTGTCAGCTCCTCCATCTCTACAGAGAGGTCATGAAAGACCTGCCAGAGGACAGATGTCTTTATCTGTCTTCCATAATGTTCAAAGTTTTTTAATCTTTTTTTATACTCCTTCACTCAGATTGTTGTCATGTTGTTGCTTTTAGAACTATGTGTCTTATAATTAATGAAACTAGTTAGCCTGTTAGCCTGCCTTGTGTTGGTGCCGCTGCATCTTGTGTTTGGAAGTGAGTCTATGTACATGTTTACGGTAGCAACGCTACAGTCTACGCATCGTGAGTGCAAGAGCTCAGCTCCGTGTCCAGATCTATTCGGATGAATGCTTTGGAAGAAAGACGAAGTTTGGACTGGCCGACACAGATAGAGACGTCTTTATTTAAAAGGCTGCGGACCTTTTTTGGGCGTTTCAGGCACCTGTACCGTAACAATATGGATAAAGGTGCAACGTGTTTAACACATACAAACACACGCTTCCTCATTTATACCAACGGTAACGGCACGAACAGGCGTGCTATTTTGTGAAAGAAAACATACAGAGACGTCCCACGTGGCCACGCTGTTGTGTGGATTTTGATGCGGCCTATTTGCACTTTACCGTCATCCACATAACTTCACGAGCGGCACTGCACTCCCTCAGGTCCTCAGCAACACACACACCGAGCGTGAAGTAGATCGGTCCAAGGGTTGCCGAGATAAACAAAACTCAGATACACACACACACACACACACACACACACACACACAAACAGGCACACGCGCACACACACACACACACACACACGGACAAGGACGTCAGTCACTATAGTGCAATGTTTATTGTAAAGAATGCTTTCGAATACTTATTTAACAAAATATTTCTCGTTAGACAACTAAGATCTCTGTTAATCTCTGTTTGTAATGAACATTTTTTACTGGTAAAAAAAATCTGTAATATGTTTTTGATAATTCATTTTACTTATTGTACTTATTGCTATTAGTGTTTTGGATGACAAATCCAAGCACTTATTACCCTAAGATTAACTATCTTTGTATAGGATTCCTGCCCCCAAATGATGCATGCACTGCAAACTGTTGGTTTAGAGTACAGGCCCCATTTTATCCAACTGAAGCATCATAAATTCATGCGAATCTGACCTTGCCTTGGACTCAAAATGCTGACAAGAGAATCAAAGATAGATGGCAAAAGCATAAAAATGGGTTAAACTAATTCTGACTCATCTGGTAACAGTGTGTGTGTTATTCCTGCCTTTGTTTCAGTCCCTCCACTCCACATCAGAGCTCTGTCTCAATTGTGCTGACTCCACCAGGCTGTGTGGATGTGCAGGAGGGGTTGACACAAAGACACTGTTTACCCCTCGCTTTATTCCGTAACTCTCTGCTCAGTGGCTCAGCATAATCACTTGTTGTGGAAATCACTTAACACTTCACTTCCATGTAGAGTGTGTGTGTGTGTGTGTGTGTGTGTACACATTTACTACAGTGTGTGTCTACATTGATTTACCACACAGACTGAAGTCAGAGATAACTGCTGCTTCACTGACTACACACTGTTCTTTTCACGTTTCCATTGTTTCTGTGTAAACCGCTATACACTCCATGAAAGGAAGCAAACTATTGTGAAGCAGAGGCCCAAGACATGAATGACTTTTTAGGGATCCCAAAATAAACTGAAAATGTGAAATCCCCTGTTGTATTCTCTGTTTGGACTCCCAAATAGACCATGCAATACAAAATAGTAAACACTACATGGCAAAGGAATTAGTTTGAAGTCTGTAAGTATTCCACATCCAAAGTGCCACATATTTAGGATTCATTATTAAAGGTTTATTTGCTACATACACAAACGATACGTGTCCCTGTTAGAGCGGGCCGATTTGAAAACCAAACAGAGTAAGTGAGAACGCTTCTGACACGGACAATCTCCTGTTGTGTGCTACATGTGTGAAAGGTAATGTCCAGACCTGATTCTCCAGACATTATCTGGAGTTCATACGATTCAAGATGCCTATCTGTATGTCAGATGCTCTGTGATGTGGTCCATCAATTTAGCAACATGTCTGGTGGGGATTATGGTGTTGAAAGCTGAACTGAAATGTTTAAACGGCGGAAGGTGGTGTGCAGTACCTTGGAGACAGAGTCATCTGAAGATTTGTTCTTCTGGCCAATAAACAAACTGTGGTGGGTCAAGGCTAGGTCAGCTTCCCAAAGCTCTCCATGACCACGGAGCAATGGTTGTTCAGGCAGGATGGTGAAGAGTTCTTGGGTAAAGAGACAATTAGGAGAGCTCTTGAGACATGTGGAACCACGACCTGCTCCGGGGAGAGGTTGGGTGGAGTGGTGAACCCAGGGGCTAGAAGGTCAGTGCAGGACATGCCCAGGAATTGTGTCCGGATCAGTAGCCTTTCTGGTGTTCACCTGCTTCAGAACCCCCTCACATCAGAGAGAGTTCACCACATCAGCTGACGAGCTAATGCTAATGCTAGCAGTGTTAACATCGAAGCGTCTCTGGAGTCAGTTCAGATGTTTTGCCAGAGAGGCGTCCACACTCACCATAGTGGGGAGTTTGCCTTTGTAGTCTGGGATGGTTAGTGTGTTGTTTACCCTTTCCTTTACCTTACCTGTTTCTTATGTTTTCATCTTCTATTCTTATTGTTGTTGCTATGGTGTGCATGTGCCATATCTGATTAATGCTTAAAATGCTTGAAAACTGATCAGATGCGTCAAATGTTCAGTATGATGCGATCGGCAAAGCAACAAAGAGGACCTCACCAAAAACAAAAAAATCCCTGTTTTCACAGTAATAAAACAATAAATACAGTCATGCCAATTTATTTTTACCACTCTCACACTTATTTTGAGAACACTCAAGGGTAATCCAAGCAGCAGGTGAAACTCTTAATTGTTTGTAATGTCTACATGTACATACTGAAGATAGCTGAATATTACCAATGTGAATCATCACTTGTGTTGTCCTCATGATAAAACTCAGCCGAAGATCTTTTTACTATTTATTTCCTTCTCTTCAATGAGATATAGTCGAGCCATTACCATTGACAAGTTAATGATAATGATGATCATGTGTGTGTGTGTGTGTGTGTGTGTGTGTGTGTGAGTAGCTTGGTGACGCCACTGGAGGGAACTGTTATGACATGCCTGTTGCTATAGAAACGCCAGGGTTCGGGTGTCTGACAAGAACCATTTCTACCCTGAGGGAAATGCACACACACACGCGCACACATATACACATACTGGAAAACAACTCTCTGTGTGTGTGTGTGTGTGTGTGTGTGTGTGTGTGTGTGTGTGTGTGAGTGTGTGTGTGTGTTTGGCAGGCTCAAACATGGTGGAGTCTCTTGGGTTCTCTTTGTGTGTCAGTTTGGTCCCCAGGGGCCCGCAGGAAAACAACTGTACTCACCAGCTAAATGATGATAAACACTGTCTGGGAGACTGATTCTGTGTGTGTATGTGTATTTGTGTGTGTGTGTGTGTGTGTGCTTGCCAATAGGTGAGAAAAAGATTTCAGCAGCTGGACTCTTGCCAGTCCTCCATATTAATCAGTGTTTTGCCGGATAATCAATTTTCAAAAGTTCTACAACAACCGATCTGAATATCATCATTTACTGATTGCCATGACATTTGATCCAGATATCCATGTTTCCCAGAGGATGAACCCTTGTAACTCCTAGTAAAGATTGTGAGCTTTCACTCATCCTGTGAATTTTTGTAGTTTGGGTGACTTTTACCTTTTAATATTTTCCACTGCGGTGTCTATAGTTAATTCTCCACTTTTAAAGCAGTTTGTGGTCATTTGACAGACTTGTCAGATTCCCAGGGCATTGAGACCAGGGACATCCTCAGTAATTATCCCCAACCATGAGAGGTCTTCAGGTTATACTGGTCCTGTGTTCGAAGGCTTTATTGAGACACTTGCTGCAGCCTTTTGTTGAAGGTCAGTCTTTTAAGTATCCAGGGTGGGCTGGACGTCTTCATCACCTCTCTGTCTAGCTGTCTATTGTACTGAGGTCTTGTATTCAGTGAAAGCCTCTTACAGGACATCCCTCCCTCATTTTAGCCAGTTAAGGTTAGCCACAGTCAGCACAGCAGTTGTATTGGACTCTCCATGCTCTCTACAGTTGTTTATTGTTTGGCTTCCATACATCCAGAGAGCAGCCAAAGCCTCTTATGCTGCCAAAGGAGCCAGTGACTACAAGTACCTAATGGGTGACTGCCCTCTCTTCACATGGCTCTCACATCAGTAAAGCCTTTTATTAAAGCTCCTCTTCAGCTTCAACTCAGAATGAGCACAGTAATTGATGCTTCAACTCTCAAAATGCTGCTCATTTCACATCAATACATATTAAAAAAAAGTATTGATGCCAATGTTTCTTGTATGTGGTTGCGGGGTATGGCAGGCATAACCTAATCTGAATCCAAACAATAGTGAATCTCGTTCCTCATTTTATTTTTACATTATTACTCATTTTTGTTTGTTTTTTGTATTTAATTTAATTTGTATGGTGGTATGCCAACTGGTGCAATGTTAGGCAAGGCTATCTTATTTGTACATTTTTCAAAAACAGATAAATACATTAGAACACCATTCAAATAAAAGGTTGCCGTTTTTCTACATTGTTCCTATTATTAAGAAATTCCACTTGCAGAGCCAAAACAACCACGTGTTAGTCCCTCTCTCAATACTTTCTGACTTCCCCACTCCGTCAGCGCCAAGCCCTTTGCTTCCTACTGAAGATATACATCCTTAAAAAGACCTCACAAATATTCAAAGTTTACTTTTTAAAAAGCTCAGTAGTTTTCTTAAACAGCAATTTTTTATCAAACAAAGTAATTTTTTTTAGCTTTATTAATCTACATTTGGTTCTTTAGTGAGTATTTGTGGCAGCAGGATGGAGTTTGTGTGGGATTGAGTCAGAATAAAGTGCAGTGTGTGTGTGTTCATGGTAATGAAGGAACGTGTCACTACAACAATGTAGCTCTATGGCTCGGAGGAAGAAGATATATCACACAAGACCTGTTCGTGAATACATTCAGGGTTGGTTTGGATCTGCACATGGGATTTGTTGACTATAATAAAAAATAGGTTATAGAAATAAAAGAGATAGAACTATAGACACATGGAAGAAAAAGTGACAGTGAAGTTAAACAGTATTGATGCCATTAAATACACAAGAATCAATAATGGCAATTAATAATACTCACATACTTACTAAAAAAATACTATCTGTGTCCTGTCAAACCATGATCTTTTCCTGAACCGAACCAAGTGTTGTTGCCTTAACCAAAAGATGATGTTTTGTTTAAATTCACAATCCCACACGCGCATAAATTCAAGCAGGAAGACGACTGTCATTCTATTTGTGTGTCTTTCCTAAGGTCCACCTCTCAGTTATTACGCAGTTTCTTCACAGGGATTGTTGTGATAGTCATGGTATGTTTAAGTTTAGGAAATTAAAACCACTTTGTTAGTATTAGGGAAGACCGATGCTCATAGCTAAATAATAAAATGTAAAACTGTAGATGGGAAGCGATGCTGGGATGCTGTTGCTGTAGTTAAACCTCCTAACTGCACTGTGCCTAACACTGCTGCTGCACCAGCACAGTTAGGTATACAAGTACAGTAATTCAAAGCCGACAGGGTCATCACTCCAAGTCCATTACTTTCCTGACTTAACAACTTTTTTGTGTCACACTTTTATATTACCTCTCCTTTCAATAGGATCAAATAAGTAATTGTAATGAAACTCATACAAAATAAGTAGCTATGGTGATAAATTGCAGGGGTTTTCGTACTGCGTTTAAAATCTTCATATAAAGCTAAATACTGTTTTTGCCTGGCGGTGCACGGGATCAGTATATTTAATTATATGAAATATCTAGTTGATTGAAAAAAAAAATCCAAAACAAAATCTGTATACATCAACTACCACTATGCTTATTAACCATAGCCCATATTTCAATCCATACCAGCTGAAAGCAACCCCACCAGACGTTCCCTGCGTAGCACCAGTAAGCATTTTGTTAATCTTTCTCTGCCTGTCTTTTTCTCTTCCTGCGTGTGTAACATGTAGTTCCAAAAATTCCCAAGGATTTGGGGATTTTTAATCTTTATTGCACCTCCTCTCTTGCTCAATAAATCCCCTCCATTTTGTTAATGGAATTTCTATCACAGTAATGAAGCCTTAAGTGTAATTGTGACACATCTGACATCTGTGTGTGTGTGTGTGTGTGTGTGTGTGTGTGTGTGTATGTGTGTGTGTTGATGGGATGCAGCTCTGTGTGTCTATCCTGGTGAGAATTAATGTGACAAAGTGAATAAGTCGCCTCTTGATTATTTACCTCTTTATGTACTTTATTTACCCCCATAAGTGTTGACTTCTAATTGTATGTGCTCGTGGTTGTCGATGTATTAATAACCATTTCATCTGCATGCTTTCGGTCTCCGTTGCTTGCAGTGCTGTGTGGTTGTAAGATACACCAGTGCATTTGCACACACAAGACTTTTAAAAAAACAAAACACATGACCAAGAAAAGGATTCATTGGCTCTTAAATTTAATAATTTGACAAATACAAGGGTTCTAACTAGTCTATTCCTCACACTGTGCACGCCATCATGTATCATTCAATGTTTGCACTGATGTGAGCACGTATCACTGACAGGCCACAGGAAACTCCTCAGCGTTCACCACAAGGAAAGAACAAAGAAGTTGATGTTGGACAATTGAGAGAAAAAAAAACCCAGATTGTGTTCATGATGGCGCAAAAACAGATTTACTTTGCCTCCGGGAAGCCACTGATCGAAACAATTACATTCAAATTAATTGATTTCCGTTATTCCGTTAAGGATTTCTGTTATTAATGCTGCTGTGACTGGGTCTCTGTATGCCATTGCGTTGGATGCTTAGGATATTTAATACAAATTCAAATAGCACATTAAAAAAATTATTTCTTTCCTCTCAGAGAATTGACAAGTGTGGCATGTAGACGTGGCGTACTTTATCAAATGCAAAGACACAAGGTTATAAGCAAACACTTTTTTTTCCTTTAAATGAGTTCCACCTGATAGTTACAAGCTTAGGCAAAGTGTTTATTCTTCTATTCAGAGCTCAGGAGAGGACAGTAAACACAGGCACACATTATTTGGGGTAAATGTTGATCCAAGGCGGTGTTAGCCATTCTTAGGACGTCCAGAGCCGGCCAACATACTTCAGTTAGCAGCGCTGACAACCATTCAGTTTGTTAAGTCAGCGTTAAGCTCCCGTCGTTATGAGTCAAGCTGAACTCTTGACTGTGCGTCCCGACTGGAATTCTCTCCATTCTGTCACTCATTCTTCCACAGTGGTAACAAAGTGGGCCCAGCACGCCGAGGGCTTCAGGTAGAGAATCTGAGCTGCTGAATGGTCTCATAGAGCAGCTCTGAGGACGTATTTAGATGTGCTGCAGCTGTATTGAGATGTACTGAGCCGTATTAAGATGCAGGGACGGAGTATTGAAGCTGCATTGAGAAGCACTGAGGTTGAATTGAGATGTTTTGAGCCATATTTAAATTTTACTGAAGCCGTATTGAAGCTGTATTGAGATGTATCAGAGCACAGCTAATTGAAGCTGAGCAGCAGAGAATGTTGTGCTTTGTAGCTGGACGGGATTGTCCATGCTGCAGAAGCAAGGTATTATGGTCTAAAGGGATCCTTCATGCTATTGTGGTGTAAGGAGATTGTCCACAGTGGAAGGTAAGAAAAGGAGAAAAGCCATGAAGAGAAGGAGCACTCAAGCTGCCAGAGGTGATGTAAGTCTGCTCGGCTGTGTGTTGTCTGTCTGAGCTCTCTGTCCCAATAGGAGAGCCGGGCTCAGATTAAATGTGTCCAGTGTGTGGCCCAGTTCAGCCTCGGTGTGTGATGTGTGGCCCGGGCCAGCCTCTCTATTTAATACGTGGATCAGTTTGACCTCCACATTTGATGTGCAGAGCAGCCTAACCCTTCTTTTGTCCTGAAGAAAAGCCTCTAATACTGAGAGCAAAGACCTTTACAAGGCTCCGCTCAGGAGTTAGTGTGACACACCACAACTCTGCCTGATGTTCCCACTGAATGGCCATTTGGTTATCACTCCATTAGGCAGTCTAACGTTTCAATCAGTGTGGCATTTAAAAATGATTCAACAGCAACAGGATGCGCTCAAAGTTCATTCTTGACTTTGGGAGCAGTAGTTTGTCAACACAGCTCCAATGCATTGTGCACTTACTGGCCTTTTTTTCTGAGCTTTCAACAATATCACACTGTCCTCATCAGTCCTAAACAGTCCTACTGTTGAAATGAGCAGCCACAGAGCGTGCATGTCAGCAGATCCATCTCCATATCAGAAAACATAATCCCACTCCAGATTACATTTCTTAATCAACATAGCAGTGAAATGTTCATATTGAATGTATCTGCAACATTTTGTCGTTTGTTAACGATATCTACTTCTGCCAACTGGAGCTTGATCAGCCATGGACTAACTGTGTCCGTCTGTCCGTCCCAACATGCTACCTTTCATTGGAATAGAAGGATGTCACACATTTGTTGCCTGGGTTTTTATAGCAAATTATGTAATTTAGGTGGCACTAAATGGATGTCTCATTTGTGCATCTTTCAAATGTTATGGGACTGTTAGCAGAAAGGGACTAGATGCTACACACACAACTTTTTTTTATTCCATTGTGAGATTTCTTGAGGGGTCTAATCTAAGAGCCTCGCAGTAAATATAGTCTGGAGCAACATATAGTAAATAGGGAGTGATCGTGAACACAGTCAGAGAAAATGTAATGGGTTTCTTTCTGCTAATATAACTATTCAGGAATACAGATAAAAAATAAAGATAAGACAGCGTGTTGCTTACAGCTTTTAAAATGACAAACAGGGACAGTACAGCTGTTACTAAATCCATCATAAAGCAGCTGCGATAAACAATAAAGAGCTGAAGGCAAGAAGATGCTCCCCTTCTCAAATACTTTTCATGAATTTTGATGATTGAGCTGTGGAGCAACCAGACGTCAGGGACACTGTTCCTATTAGTATCAGAGCACATTATCCCAATTTTTCTAGGAGACATGTTTGAATATGTGTAGGTGTAAATTGTACTTCAGGCAATTTTTATGCTGCTCCAAAATGTTTATGCTGAACAAAATAAAATGGAGAAAAGTCCAAAATTGAAGTGAATGGGGGCCGCATTTAACATCAGCAAAACTGTATGAAAACATCAGTTTTTGTCTCATTTATCCGGTCCTATGCTCAATAATTCCCAAGCACATGCATTTTCAGTAAAAACCTTACTATTTGAAAAACGTTCTCAGAAAAAGTCTAATGCTTTGTGCAGGTGAGTCCTGTGTTTTAAATAGTAGTGTTTTAGTGAAAAGGTCACGTGTTTGTGAAGTAGTGAGCATACGACTGGATAAATGAGATTTAAATTATACTGCACGAGTTGTGTGACGGTGTGTAAACAGATGTTTGAATAGCGGCTGTTGGTAAACACGGTCCCCACTTATTTAATTTCATCGCGACTTTTCTCCGTTTTTTTAGTCTTCGTTCTTGGTTTTTTACTGTGTTTACAGCTCACATATGTCCATGTGTGATGTAAAAATGACCAGCTGAAATAAGCCTTAATACAAACCCTCTACACTGGGAGTCCTTGTAGGCCCTGGGTGGGGCCCTGCCAGCACTCTCCCCTCTCTGTTATGTATGTGGGCCACTCCAAGTAGATCACAGTGAGAAGACAATCATTTTGTTTGTTTTATATGACAGTTGCATCACCAGATATCTGAATCTAAAAATCCTGCTAAATGATTTCCACATACTGTATGACCTGAAAATGATCTGAAAATATGAGATTCCGCAGGTTTTACATGTGCATAATATGTATTTTATATGTGTGAGCAAAAATCAATTCCCTGTTCTCAGAAAATGTTTTTGTGTAGCTGAGAGAATCCTGAGAGAATCCTCTGCCTCCAACCAGATAAGTGATATGATTGTATTTATTTCACAGTGATGCTAAGTGGAGGGAGATTGAATGAGTGAATAATTGCTTTGATAGGAATCCTTCATTGATGAAAACATTGTCTATAGACAGTTGACAAGCTTCCATTGTGATCACAACCACCAGGTCTTTTATTTAGTTGTTATCAGAGGCTGCAGGACAGCAGCTCTCTTCACTATAAGAGTTTATTTATTAAGGTCTGTGTGTACAGTGGTCTCTGTGGAAAAAAAGCTCCCCCTGATTGAAATAAAGATGTCAAAGTGAATGAGACAATGAGCTGATTCCCATCTGCTCTGTGCGGTTTCATTTCAGTTTGCCTTTATCTCTCTGTCTGTTTGCCTGTCTCTTTATTTATCTGTGAAAAGGCAGAATGCTTCCCTGTCACAATACCACCCTGCTGTGATTACCATGCAAATGTATTTCATTAGGATGTAGATGATCAACATAATGATGATTTTTAATTAGAATGTAAATTATTTGTATGAAGATATCAGCAGCTGTAGGAGAAGACTGTGACAGCGAGCTGTTGTTTGTCTGACTGTCTGTCTGTCTTTCTGTCTGTCTGACTATCTGTCTGTCTGACTGCCTGTCTGACTGTCTGTCTGACTGTGTGACTGTCTGTCTGTCTGACTGAATGACTGTCTGTCTGTCTGTCTGTCTGTCTGACTGCCTGTCTGACTGTCTGTCTGACTGTCTGTCTGTCTGTCTGTCTGTCTGTCTGTCTGTCTGACTGCCTGTCTGACTGTTTGTCTGACTGTCTGACTGTCTGACTGTCTGTCTGACTGTCTGTCTGTCTGTCTGTCTGACTGTCTGTCTGTCTGTCTGTCTGACTGCCTGTCTGACTGTCTGACTGTCTGTCTGACTGTCTGTCTGACTGTCTGTCTGTCTGTCTGACTGCCTGTCTGACTGTCTGTCTGACTGTCTGACTGTCTGTCTGACTGTCTGTCTGTCTGTCTGTCTGTCTGTCTGTCTGACTGAATGACTGTCTCACTGCCTGTCTGACTGCCTGTCTGACTGTCTGTCTGTCTGACTGTCTGTCTGACTGTCTGTCTGTCTGTCTGTCTGTCTGTCTGTCTGACTGAATGACTGTCTGACTGAATGACTGTCTGACTGCCTGTCTGACTGTCTGTCTGTCTGACTGTCTGTCTGTCTATCTGACTGAATGACTGTCTGTCTGACTGTCTGTCTGTCTGACTGACTGTCTGTCTGTCTGAATGACTGTCTTTCTGTCTGACTGTCTGTCTATAAGTACAGCCACATAGAGCGTCATAGTTTGAAGTGTAGGGCCACTGACTCACAAAAAAACCTGTAATGTAAAAGTTAAAATTCTACTCTTACATTATGATCATAGCAAGAGAGGTTGAAATTAGTTATAGAATCCTTGTGTCATAGTATCATAAACCAGTGTTGGATGGATCTTGCATGGATCTGTACTTCAACAGGCCTGTATGGGTTGTGTTTCATCCTCTCCCTGGTGCATTAAACACCCTTGCATTTGTTTTTCAGTATGGCCCTTTTTTCAGTCTGAGCACTGTCTAGATTCAAAAACCTACCAGAGAGAAAGAGAACATTTCACTGATAGCTACAGTGGTATGACAATGAAACCCGCTAATGCCGGGTTCAGCCGACACAACAAAGTCTGTTAAGATGGTCACAATTATGGAGTCATAAATTGTTGTTGTGATTTGGCTGAGAGTAATGACAGATTACACGATGATCCCCAACCAACATGGACCGCAGAATGCATCTGAACAAAGGGGGGGGGGCATCATTTCAAGGCACGCGGAGGGGTTGAGCGGCAGGGAAACAGACATATGCCTATATTACTGATGTAGGAGTATTGAGTAGTACATTTTAGGCCAAGTGCCAGGATGAAGTAACTTGCAATTGCAAGGGGGAATTTTTCATAAAATAAAATAAATTAATTTAACCATGCAATAGCCTGAGAAAGGCTGAATAACAACAACAGCATAAGAATACTGTCTCAAAATCAAAAAATAGGCTACATTTATTAGACCAGGTAACAACGTAGCACTGTCAGAACAATAAATATGTATAGAATTTACTAACCAGCGATGTAATGGCTGTAAAAAAAGAGCTGCTTGCGCCGTAAGAAACAGCTGTTTTGTAAACAAACAGCTGTTTGGGGCCTGCTTGAAACAGCCACCTACCCTCTACACAACGAACAGCGCTGTCCATGGTTCTGAAACAACGTCGTTCATAAACAATGCATGTGATCGGTAAATGACAAATTGCATCGCAGCATTACCCCCGACATTCGACTTCCGGGAACAAGAATGTAAACAAAACAATAGCGTACAAAGAGGTTTGTATGATACTGGCTGTCTTATGTTCGGAAGAGCCTAAAGGAGAAAGAACAAACAACTTTGGACCTAATATTGGGTCGCGTGAAGAGGACAGTATCGGTTGTCATTTCTTCAAGAGCTTGAGGTAAAAATAAGGAATGTTTTTAGTCTGAATTGAAACCTAAATGTTGCTAGCTAGCCATCACAGGGTATTTCATCAAACAGACTGTAAAAGACAATATGCTAACGTTAGCGAAATAATTGTGGTACTGATTCTATGCTCTGTGAGCATATTGGTCAACATCACGTGATGGAACACATTGTGGAAGGCAAAACATTTCTGTCGGGACGTCCTGAGGCATTCCAGATGTGGTGTTGGTTACAGACACGTCACGCAGGATATGAGGATTGACTATCACGACCCAATGCCCTACGTCTGCCGGGTCGGGCTTTAATCGGGTTGATATTGTGTAGTCTGAACACGACATTAGGTTACAGTAACAAATAAGAAAAGATGCTTGTTAAGTGCACCAAGTAGGGGCAGCCCCACAAAACCACACCAGACACCAGCGATGCAACAAAAGTACTTTTCACATATTACATTTTGTTCGTACATTTTGTTCTTACATTTTGTTCGTACATTTTGTTAGCACTGATGTTAGCTGTATCTTGTTCATGGTGGAGAAAAGAGATGTGTCAGCTGCTATCTGCACCTTGGCTGGAAACCTGAAATGTTAAAACTCCATTTCAAAAAGCCAATTACACTATAGTCTGATGTTTGATTGACCCAAACGTCCACCCCGACCTCCTCCCTACGCAGACTTTGCTCTATAACAGGGGTACCCAACTTTTTTGAGACTGAGAGCTACGTGAAGGCTAGAGAGTAATATTGAGGCCCCCTTGTTTGAAATAATCTTCCCAAATATACATTTAACAATAAATAAGAAATATTACGCTACGCTTTTAATAGGCTAGATATATTAGAAAACTGTTTGTCCATGTTCCCTGATAATGATTCCTCACAATCATATTATATACATATATATATATACACAGTATATATGTATATATATATATATATATATATATATATATATATATATATTTTTTTTTTTTCAATTGTTCCCGATGAGTAGAGAGCTGTATGCGGCCGGCTAGAGAAAAGGCGCTACACCGAAAATCTCGAATTTTTTCAGGCAATCAATATTAGATTAGGGGTGGGACTCGTCACCCTGGTAACCAAACAGCACTGGGATGAAGCGCTCACCAGCATCCTGCCAGTGCTTTTCTGCCAGAGAAAAACGCTATATGGATACACCCTTTATTGATGTTTCAAAAGAAAACATCTGTAAAACATTTATGAAATACAATCAAGGGTATTTTTTAGAATGAGCTCCTCCATAGTGTATATTAGAACATCGGTGCAGCATTACAATCCCTGGAAACATAATTTGTCAGAGAGGGGGTTGCAATGAAATGACCTTGAATAATAATTGATATATTCTTCTGAATTCTAAATTCTGTTCAAATCCTACTCTCTGTAGGTGTGGCATGTTATACTGAAGACAACTCCCAAGTGAGCTGAAAGAGAAGAGGTGTGGAGCTGCGTTAAAAAGCCTTAGAAACCTTTTCCTCTGCAGGGTGTGGTGCATCACCTTACACACACACACACACACACACACACGCACACACACACACACACACACACACACACACACATACACACACACAATCCCGTTATGACCAGAATAACCTAATGATCTTGTCATCCCTCTTGTTTCAGTGGTGGAAGGTAGGAAGCCATCATTGATCACTCTCCAAATGCTCTTTGATGATTAGAGTTCCTATTGTGCTGTTTGATGCAGACAGTAATTGATAGGTGCTGACATGATGTGGATTGTGTGAGATGTAATGGAATGAAACTTTTCAGAGTGAAGCTGCAGGTCATCTGTCTTGGATCCCCTCTCTCTTTCTCTCTGTGACAGCCGTCAGCTCCTCTTTCTTTCTCTTTTTTCCAGTCTTTTGTTAGGTAAATGAGGAGAGGTTGACCCCATTCTCATTTTGCAGCCACCCGCTGGCCGATAGAAGACAGAAAGAAATGACAGGCTGAATGAATGAATGAAACAGAGGGAAAGAGCAAATGAATAGTTTTTTTTTCCCTATTCAACAGTGCCCCACTTCTGAATTTGCAGTGTATGAATTTTGCGTGTACCTTTGAAGGTAGTAACTGTGTGTGTGTGTGTGTGTGTGTGTGTGTGTGTGTGTGTGCGTATATTGCAGTATTCTGAATGCCATTTGCCACTGCATTGCCACCGTCCATCCCCAACGTCATTTATTTTGACATGATGGACTACTTCTGAAAGTTGGTTGTAAATACACATTGGTGACACATGAAGGAAAACCCAGCATAAATTGAGTTAGTAAGATGTTGTTCTTCCACAAGTCTCCAGACAATTGATATATTACAAAACTGATTTCCCCAATAACGCCAAATGTAATCGCTGGATGGATTACGTACAGGGATAATTTTTCTGCACTGGAGTTGTAGGGAGGTGTGAAGGTAAATGGCGGGCATGAAACGCATTTCATTTGCTCAGGCTCAAGTGAATGACACAATAATGATTGTCCAAGACATGTGAGAGTTTGATTTAAGTCAAGTTTGACCTGCAGCCTGAGCAAAGAAGGTGCCGGTAACAGCACTTCAGCCGCTGCCTTCAATATGTACTTTGCGGATTGTTGACTGCTAGCATTAGCTAACTTCATGGCGTTTCTCGACTCAGTTGCCAGTTCAAGTGCTTTTCTCAAGTACAAATTTGAGGTACTTTATTCGAGTATTTCTTTTTTCGGCCACTACATCTTGAAAGGCAAATATTGTACTTTTTACACCACTGCAATTATCAGACATCTTTATTTACCAATTACTTTGCAGATTCAGATTAACATTGATGCATCAATAGCTATAATTCAGTAGTATAATATATATATATATATATATATATATATATTATTCTGCATAATGAGTATTTTTACTTATTGTACTTTAAGTATATTTTGATGCTAATACTTTTGTACTTTTACTTAAGTGCCAGTTTATTCTGTGGATCATCTGGCCTGTTGTTAGATATTGTGATTAAAATAATTGAAATGTCCCAAAGGCTTCATTTGTATTTTAAAATAAAAATAAAATTCTGATGGCTGATTCCTGCGTGGCAGTTTTTTTTTTCAAAAAGCAACTAAAGATGGGTGATTGTGATGTTATGACGTGCTACGGGCCACCGGGAATTCTCCTGGCACTCTCAGTGGCCATTCGGGGTGTTGCAAACGTGTTGCAAATTAGTTGTACATAAACCTTATTTCTAAGAGACTGTGTTGCTCCAGAACAGCTTCAGTTCTCCTTCTAATAGATTCTCCTAGAGTGTGGAACTCTGCTGGACAGATGAACAGCGTCCTTCAAAAAGATATTCCCACATTTGTCGTTTTGATGATGGTGCTAAAGGGCAACACACAACTTCCCATTGTGCATTACTTTTTCTCCTGGACACATCTCAGCCACCACACCTTGACTGCTTCTGGACATCTGCATGGTGAGTTTGGTACATTACACAATGCAATGTGGCCCGTTTGTGTTACTGTAGTTTAAGGTTTGGTGAACAGCATTAATGTTGTGAAGCATCTAGACATCCTTCTAAAGACTTCCAGAGTCCCTGAAGGGTGCATTAGTTCAGGTGACTGATGACTGAACGTGGTCAGGTGAGGCTGCTGATGTTGATGCTGGCCGCCTGAATGCACCATTCAACAACTGATTTTGGGATACTGAGGGGAACAAATAATTCACCGAAGGCTGCATTCAAAGGAGCCATTGAATGGGACAAACCATGTATCATATCGTGACTATTGTTATGTGTTGGCACAGTGCTGCTCATTTTGACAACAAATGGCAAGAATGTCTTATGTTGCTGCCCACTGAGAACTGTGTGCTGTGAAGGCTTGCACTTCATACACTTTGACCCAACATATCTGAACCAATAGGTAGGTGCTCATCCCAAAAGTGAATTGAAGCTCGGACGTTTTCCTATGGTCTTTGCTACTTAAGTGGTCGGTAAACGTGAATAGTCCTGGGACCCATTTGTTTCATCTGTGTCCAGTTTTAACTCTCAAACTAGTTGATTAAGGCTATGGAGTTTTGTGTTGTGCAGTGATGCCATACAAGGAAGCTAAAACTGCCTTTAGGTGCTGAGGAAGTGTTGTATGTTAATGCTGCATACAACCACACCAAGCCTAACTGAAAAGAATGGTCTGCTTCCACGGTATGTGACATCAGTATGGTTTCAAAATCCAAACTACTATCCAATGTATGCAGTCCATCTACTGATCATGGCGACTGTCATGGAAGCGATCACCTTTCATAATTTGTTAAACTGGTAATGCGAATGCTGCAAGTTGGCACGAGTGGGAGGATTTCCCCCTCGTACATCACAGAGTGAAAACCAGTTCAAATGGAAGTGTAGTGTATTCTAGCAGTTCCTCATTCAAAAGTTGATTAGGTCCAATCATATTTTTAATGGATCAGTATCGGCTAAATTAAACCTGATCAAATGCAGATCCTCTCTTTACTATACTCTTCTGTGTTTTGTCCACCTCCGCCTGCTATTGGTGCTCACATTGTATTTTACTCACATTGCAAAATGTTCAAAAACCATTTGGGTGCGGCTGAGTTCTGACAACAAATCTGTTATAGAACATGCAAGTAGCAGTCCTGTCAATTACAGTAATTGCATTCTCATGATTAATAAATAAGCTCTCAGCCAAACATATCACTGGTCTCATCGCTCTGAAACAATTGAGCCAATCACAGAGAGGTATGACAACAACAGTTTAACAAAGGAAGAGACACTTTCTCCAGGAAATCGCTCTGCTGTCTGGATGGTGCGGAGCGGCACAATGTGAACACACAGCTACACATGTTTTCACAGTTCATTTGTACAATGAAGATGATGGCAAAATAGTTTGGCTCTGATGAGAATAACTCATGGTCCTTTATAGAAATGCAGACTGTATACTGACGTTCTGCTTTAACCACATTAAACGTACATTGTTAATGCCTACCTACCCGTTAGCTAGCCAATCAGCTGATTGATTGTTGATGACTGAATATCTTAAAACTAATGTCAGGTGTTCCACCACAATCCTCCAGAACAGCTTCACCACAAGTTCACCAGGGATGTAAATATAACAACAACAGATATACTCATAACAATAATATAGAATGTAACAAGGAATATAATTGAAATAACTTTATTATGGAAACCCTCCCAGATCACTGGAGAAGACAAATACTTTACACTTAAAAATTAGAAACATATTTACATCCCAGACACATTCTAATGTTCACTTTTTTAAAAAGCTAGCAAAGTGTTTGTTCTGCCTCCAGTCTTTCAATAGTTTGTTAAATGATGACTTTCTGGACAAAGGAGCTTTGGAATTAAAACAAACAGAGTTTTTACCCCCTAAACAGACAGTTTTTCAGTCCATGCTAGTTAGCAAATCACATCCAGGTCAAGGTTTTTACAATACCAAACACATATCACCAGAATCCACATTCTGAAATTCTATACACATTCCAGGCCGGAGCTTTTGGAATCTGCCGATGAAACACATTCGCAGCAGACATTTCAAGTTTCGTTAAGTTCTTCCCTTTATGTTTCAGTCAATATCTTTTTTGCTACAAATACACCAACGTGATATAGATTAGGAACTGAAAGTGGAGGTAATATGTCTTCCCACAGAATGTCCACATAGACACTGAGCAGTTTATTCCTCCGTGGAGTTCAGTGTTACCAAGGATTACCAGGATGGGCCATCTTCCTGAGCTTCCAGAGTGCAGCTCAGGCCAGAGGTTTTCATTCTGGGCTTGAATGGCAGCTGGAGATGATGTGGAGACAGAACTCCACAAGACTTCTGATCCACTTGTAGCTGAACTTGCACTGGTTTGTAGTGATATCAAAATCCTTCAGTTGGAAGATTACTCAAACTCCTGTCCTGCTTGTCTCCAGAATTTGGTTTGAATGTTTTGAGAGTAATTCCTTAATATTCATTTGCTGCAGTACAGTCTGTTTCAGTCAATGACAGGTGCATTCACATTCAAGCTGTAAAGTAGGGATAGGGCATGCTCTGATGTCCCATGCAGTCCGGTTGCAGCAGTCACTGCTGGTGAGCACACTCACAAGGGAAATGATATCACTGCAGGCGTGGCCAGTACTGTGACATGTCCACTTCATTTCCTGGAACTTGGACTGGAACTGAGACACCAGGAGAAATTAGACCTGGTGATTGGAGAGCAAATAGGTCATGAGAGACATACATGACACAACAAAGTTCAAAGGTGCATTTTGACTGAACACAAATTTTAGAAGCAGCACAGATGCAAAAAAAGTGTGGATGCAAGTCTTTCCATACTGAACAGGGTCCACAGAAGGCATGTGAACTAAAGAGAAGGCCTGTACAGGTACTCGAGGATGTAAGATGGACTACAATCAAACCAACAATAATAATGAATAATCTGTTTCTGTCAACTGTAGTTTGAACAGTTTTAGTCCTATTTTACATTAACGTGTTGAGAAATACGTTTTAAATGTGCAATGTTTGTTTGATGTTGAGCCTCGTTGAAGGAGAACTTGTTTTGCTTTGTGACAGACAATAAAGTTTATCCTGTGTTATCTTGTCTTATCTGGCATTTTTTTTATCAAAGCTTATTTTAAAATGTAAATTGTAAAAAATATTTGAGTTTTATTCTGACAAGCCCTCCCTTGACATTGCATCTTAACTAATTAATATGGTACTGGTAAGCATTATCCAAACCCACAAAACTCTATGCTAAATACTAGTGGAAATTCCAAAGTTTCCAAAAAAAATAAACATGACAAACACATTTTATGTAATGTGTATAAAGATGCAAAATGTACAATATTTCCGTTTGACAGAATGATGCACAACATGATATCTTTTACTCGGACATTCACTGTAGTTGTGTTGTGCTTTTTTGTTGTTGTTAATTTGTATTTGATTATCAAGCCACTAAAGGTTTGCTGCTGTATTAAAAAACTGAATCCCTCTAAGTGACTGTTCAGAATTAGCTGTTTGGAGGTTAAGAGTTTAACTGATTAACCTTTAATGTTCTCAATGTTTTTCCCAAATGTTGCCTAAATTAGCTTTACATTGGATATGTTTTAACAATTGTATCATTCCACTTGCTACACACGGAACTATTCCTCAAACAAAGTTAATATTACTAGAAGAGGGTGTGTAGAGAATCAACAGTAGCCAGTTAGTAACTTCCTACCTGTTGACGACGTTACAGAGGACGTCATTGACTGGCTGTTGATGTGTGGCTGCATGTGTGGAGGAGTATATGTCTCATAACTTCTTCCATTTACAGTAGGGCTGGTGGGCAGCATGCAGGAATAAGAGGTCTGGCTGGATGCCTGGAAAACACAAATAAATATTAGCCATTGAAACAGCTGAATTCACCACCCTGATGAGCCATTGGGTTGGTGTCATGCAAGATTAACAGTGTTGTTAAAGTCTCGTAACTATCAAACTAAATTCTTCAAAGTTGCATTCAATTCACTTTAATAATTATGAACTCAATTAATAGCCCCCCCCCCCCCACGGGAACGGTTATGGTAAACAAGCCATATTAGAGTTAAGAGGCATTTTCATTCAAGAAAAGACTGTTTAACAATTGAATCAAGTGACAACCACCACGGCTGAGTGAAGCCAGTGCACACGAGCTTTAATCTGCAGTTCCTCTATATGTTCAATAAATTCCAACATCACTCTCCAAAGTAAAAGTGAATACTTTTACATATTCAGCTCTTATTCTGATGTGGTCTAAGATCCTTCCAGAATACTCACATACAGGAAGTTACATGACTACAGATTGTCTGGGTATATAAAGTGTGTGCTCAGACCAAAAAACAGCCCAGCATTAAAAACATGCAATGGGGGGGTTTTGGTATGGGCCAGTGGCTCCAGGAACAGGTGACAAGATAATACGATTCAGGGAGTCTAGTTTGAGATACAAACTACATCACTGAGTTACAAAGTCAGATATATGACACATAGGATTCCACAACTCTGTTGGCTGCAATCGTTTTATCGTCTTCATCACAGCACTTGAGGTAATCAGTAGATACCATGTGCAACATTACAAAAGTCCTTTGTAAAACCTTTCACATGTGCATCAGCCAGCCCGAGCTGAAGCCAGATACTGACACACATGAAGATGCCATCTCTGACTTGCGGTGTTCCAGTGATGGAGTGGTTGTGTATTGTGCTGTCTTGTAGAATAATCTTACTTGCATAGGCAGGCTGGCAGCCATACTGAAGCTGGGCATGGCTGGTAGGCTGTAGCTGTTGGACAGAACTGAATCTGACCTTCCCAACATGGATCCTGCAGAGAAGGACACTAGAGAGGTGCAGAGGAAGAAATGGAGAGAACAAAGAGATTTGTACAGTATCCCAGGCAATACAGTATACCTGCACATTCAAGCTATTACAATATCTCTATAGCATTGGTGGACTCAGGGGAGTGAGTTGGTCCTTGTTTTGGAAGTCATAATCAACTATCGTGTTGTGATAGTCAAAACTATCCATCTAAACTCAAGTGGTAGAGCAGGTAAACCAGTAACTGACGGGTTAGCGGTTCGATCCCTGGCGCCTCCTGCCAATGTGTCAAGACACTAAACCCCCTAAATTGTACACGGGAAAATTACTTTGCACAAAATCCCCTGCTGTATGAATTAAGTGCAACCCCAATACTTAAAAAAAGTATCTAGTAGTAGTATAGTATATAATAGTATAGTTTAAGTGCACTAACGTTTACATCACTCATCTTACGTGCCAGTCCAATGTGTAGTGTATGTACTTATAGCATATCGTACCTGGTGTCGTAGGTTGTGGTAAAGGCTGGTAAACACTGGTGTTGAAGCTGCTGCTGATGGGAATGTGGTTGGAGGAGTTGGACACCTGGCGACGTTGATTTCTCAGTTTCTCCTCTCTTCTCCACTTCGCTCGTCTGTTAGAAAACCAAACCTGCACATGCCCGTACAGAAAAGAGGTTCAAGGATGGCTGCACATTTTTTTTAAAAGTCTACCTCTAGAACAATACTGCCGTATCAATATGTAAACTATATATCGATAGAGCCTACCTGTATTCTCGCCTCTGGAAGGTCTATTTTGTTGGCAAGGCGTTCTCGGGCAAACACATCTGGATAGTGAGTCCTTTCAAACTCTGGAAGAGAAACACATTGTTTCATGACATGATAACATGCTGTTTCTAAGTGATGGACATGAGGTCTATTTAAAGTAATGTAATAATACTGAAGAAATGCTTTCCAACATCCGCTGTAATGAATTGCTATCGGGGGTTGTGCTGCGGCCTCTAACAGATGTTTCACTGAAGCGCTTCTCACATTCAGTAATGCCATGAATATTCTGTCTGGAAAACTACACTTTTCCTTCCCTTTTCCACACGTTGTCATCTTTCCCAAAGCAGTTCACCTCATTTTTTCAAGGTTTTAACTTCCAAACTGTACTTTGCCGTCACTTGTTGCCAACTGTACATCATAGATCACTTCTCACATACCTTTTCACTGCTAGACCTCATAATATATAAGTATATACTGTCTATGATATATGCCTCTCCTTGCACGATTACTTATAATATAAAATAAAAGGATGAAATAGTTACAAATGATGGGTTAATATACATTTTACCATCTGTTTCGGGGCATCTACAGAGAAGTCAGTCGGCCCAGACCAATCAGGAAATGTTTACGTGATGACATGACTTGCTCCAAATTCCAGAACATTGTTAACAACTGGATGGTTTAGGAGAAATGTGCTATTTCCAGAACGACAGGAGTGTTTTCCAGTACAGGCAATCACCGAGAACACTAATTACGTGACAGTAAAACACAGTAACACACAGTAGACAGGATGTGACTGACAGTTCTCTTCATTGAGACATGAACACGCACCATCCCTTGTTAGATCAATGCAAAACTGTCTCCTTAAGTACCAACATTAGGTTTAAAAAAATAAACACTAAGCAATACAGTTGGGGAATGTTTCATTTTATATCCCTATTGCTTATACTGTAGTTGAAATCGTTTGAAGAAGGTCAGTGAGTTTGAAGACCATGTCATCATGTAAAACACTCCCTATAGTTGTCTGATGGGAACATTGTGAATCTGACCTCATGTTGTTATCCACACGTACAGAAGAAAAAAGACACAGCACTTACACGGGAAACAGCACTGTATAGCTCGTTATTTGTTAACCCATACATAGACATGTATGATGTCCTAATGTGTGTGTAGCTGTATGATGTACTGATGAACAGCTACCAGTTACCTTTCTCCAGGGCTTCGATCTGGTCCTGTGTGAAAGACGTCCTGTTTCTCTGCAGCTTCCTCTTCAGCTGAAGCCTCATCTGAGTCTCCTCCGAGTCTTCACCATTGGAACTAACTGAGATGGTGTTTTCCCCTCCCTCTGCCTGTGGACACTCTGCACCAAGGAAGGAAGGTAGAGGACGTGGTTGGGCTTAAAGAGGTTTTGACATCTTATCGTGAAGAAAAAGAGACTACGCGACAATGTAAAAACAGTCCATTACAAGTGAAAGACACGCATTGAAAGTGTAGTAAATTCAGACGAAAGCTGAATTTTCAGAAAATTTACTAAAGTATCAAATATAGATATTACGAGGAGTTTAATATACAATAATGCTGCATATGTTATGATCTTTTATGTGAAATCTTAATCTATAAAGTAACAAGTTCTTCCAGCCATCAGATAAATGTTCATCCATCCATCCATCTTCAACCGCTTATCCGGGGTCGGGTCGC
>CALSBV010000422.1:5935506-5945689 GCA_943590825.1 Bovichtus diacanthus
GATGGAGAGGGGGGGGATGCCACGTTGCTTCTTCGGGCTATGCCCGGGCGGGCTCCGTGGCAAACCCGGCCACCAGGCGCTCGTTGACGGGCCCCCCTTCCAGGCCTGACTCCAGACGGGGGCCCCGGGCTTCCTCCGGGCAGGGTCACACCTCCTCTTTTTTGATGTGCCATTGGGGTTCTTGAACCATTCTGCGTCTGGCCCCTCGCCTGAGACCAATTTGCCATGGGAGACCCTACCAGGAGCACTAGGCTCCCGACAACACAGCCCTCAGGTTCATAGGAGCACCCAAACCCCTCCACCACGGTAAGGTGATGGTTCTCGGAGGGGCAGATAAATGTTGTGGAGTAAAAATAGCAATACGAACTATATTGGCTAAAAAGTAAAAAACATGGAAATGTACCTCAAAATTGTGCTTAAGTACAGTACGTGAGTAGATATATTTTCGACCAACTACATGATCATCTCAATACTCATAACGTATTAGAATAAATCCAGTCTGGCTGTCGGACCAACCATAGCACTGAAAAAGCTTTTTAAATTAATGACCTGAGAAGGTCTCTGTGGCTTAGTGTTTGAGTGGTTTCACTCATACTTGTCAGGAATAATGTTTTTTGTTAGTCCAGGTGACAATGTGTCACAGATATTTGATATTAATATTGGTTTTCCTCAGGGAAGCTTTTGCCCTACATATGCCCCCTCTGGGCAACATTATTGGTCAGCATGTTGTCTAATATCCCTCTTACGCAGATGATACACAATTGCATAATCTCTGTTTGCCAGACAATCCCAGTTCTTTGAACACTCATATTAGTTTGGAAGCATAGAAATATTGTCTGTAGGTCAAAACTCTTTGATTAAAATTGTTTGATAAAAAGAAATGACTGATTGGGCCTTTAAATTGAGGTTATTTTACCTTAATACATGTACTCATATTTTACTCATTTTCACTCCTGTTTGTTTTTGTATTTTTCCACTATTATAATTCTCTTATCAAGTTTTTTTCTTTCTTCTAATATGTATGTTACCTGCATAAAAAGAAGCTCTATAAAGTTTGACTGATTCAATGAATGTGTGCAATATTAAGATAAGCTTTTCCATGCTTGGTGTAAGAGCTACATAGTCCAGCAGGTTTATTAGCAAAAAAAACTAATATAATGGCTGCAGTACGTCACTAAAACCAATGCCTTGATCTGAGTAGACATTACAATATGTTATATTCAAATCCATGGGAGCTAAAGATGAGTGAAGGTACAGGGCACTTCAGAGTGGAGATCTCCAACCTGTGATCCCCGAGCAGACGGGAGCTCGAGTCCCTCCCTGTGGAACTCATGTTATTTGTGGTGCTAGCCTAATTATTCATTATCCCCAGCAGACAGAGACTGCAAAACAGAATGAAGCCATTGCTCAGTGTCACAGTCAGTCAGGCAGAAAGAGACACAAATGAGAGCAGACGCCCCTTCTCCCTCCCCTACACACACACACACACACACACACACACACACACACACACACACACAGGCACAAACATGCTGCAGACTGATGGGGAGGCAGCAGCCGTGGTAGTATAGCATGACTTTGTTTCACTGTTGTAATCCCAAGGTGCTGGAGGAGGAGCAGCAGCATATGAGCCTACTCCATACAGCAAATGGGGCCCTCACACACACACACACACACACACACACACACACACACACACATTGAAGGAAAAGGAAAGGAAGCTGCTCTGTCAACTCTATACAATGTGTCCTCTGTCCCGTATAATGGGTATTTTGAGTCAGTTTTTGCAAGTGGGCAATTTACTGCGGCTGTTGCATTCTTTTTTTTCCAATACTGAAATGCATGGCACAATGTGACCTGAGATCATGTCAACAAAATGTCCGAATCTTTGCATGTAAATACCAGTAGCAGATATTGTAACAACAGAAACATGAGTTTTGGCACTTTGAAGTGAAGTAGGCTGCACTCACACAACTCTGAAAATAAACTGCTCGTCAATACAGAGAATCCAAATTACATCTCAAAGTTTTGTTTTATGTTTTGTCTGCAGTGTCTTTCAAATGAGAGGTCTACGATACAAGCAGGCCGAGTCAAGAACAGTGAAGGGGAACACTGTATTGTTCTCACATAATACATGACCTACAAACAAAGATGCCCTGTGCTGCTCTTGAAATGAATTACGTAACTCAGATTTTCAACTGGGGAAGTCGAACACAAATGATTGGGTCCAACTGGTTTAAGTCATGAGAACACAAGGACAAAAATGTGCTAAATTACTGACTTGCAGTACCAAAATTGCAAAGACGGCCTAATCTGGCTGGTGCACTGAGTTTTAGAAAGATATAGGGCCCTGAGTTCCAGTACTGTAGTAGTAGTAGTAGTAGTAGTAGTAAAGTAGATGTAGATGTTGAGTTGGTGTCTTACCAGTGGTAGTGAGTGTCGTCCCAGCGTACCACCCTGAGCGTCCTCCCCAGGTGGTTTGTCCATTGAGCATCTTGAGTTTGTCAAACATCCCTTCAGCTCCCACTGTGCCCATTTGCTGCTTATCACTGGCTAGGTTCCTGAGCACTCGATTTATTGATGAAACCTGCCGATAAACACAACGATGTGATTACATGAAAGGCATTGAAGAAACGTATGAACCGAACATTGTCAAAAAACCCAAAGCAAAGCATTAATATGCCACAGTCAAGCATCAGCATGGCCCTTTAAAGACACACTGGAGAGCTTGAATGAGCTACACCTGGCATGGTGGCGTCTCAGCCTTGAATGTTTACGTATAATTCATTTTGCATCACACTATTAACCAGGAAGGTGTACTACGAGTTAACAGATGGGCTGCCCACTAATGGATCAGGTGACATGACTAAAGTGCACATATATTCTGTTTTCTTTTTTTACACATTTAAAATGCTCATGGATGGAAACATTTTCAAACATCACTGGGGCAGCAACAGAAATGTTGAAAGAGAACGACAGCAGCTTCCTGACAACACTAATGAGTAACTACGGTACTTCATGAGACTGTTTCCTGTTGCATCTGTGAGGAAGAAGCTGCTGCTCTCCAGAATACAATCTCAAGTGGCATCGCTCTACTAAACATGCAGAGCAGGTCCAGGTACAAGGCGCAGGAGACGAGACAAAGTGTGGCGCAACTTGTACTATATTATGCTATATTGATTTAAAGAAAAGTTTACCAGGGCCCTGTTTCCATAAAGTCTAACCCTAAATCCTAATCCCCGAGTGTTCGGTTCCAGAACACCTGATCAGAGTTAGTTCAACTCTGAGTAGGTTGAGCCTGAATTTAAAAGCCATCATCAATAGAGCTCCAATACTATGGTTCACCATGACAACAGAGCCTCCATTTTAATCTAGTGAAATACATGAATATGTGGACTGCGAACATTTAACAGAGTTTTAGTCAGACGTTGCAGTAATAACGTGTTGGAAGCTTCAAAGACAGTAGATTTAAAATGTTACACATTTATTTGTATCTCGGTTTACCAGCTTTCAGTGGCTTTATTTCAGCTACTTTGACAAAGGTAGTACATTTAAACAGAGTCACTGAAATGCTGTTAAAACACGTTCAGGCTACATACAGCTCAGTTAAAAAAACTCCCTTTCAAACTACTGCCATCCACATTAGCACCTCGACCCTGGTCATCTCCAATGTTATGGAAATCATGCTCCATCAGTGCGACCAGTCACATCATGAGTGATGGATAATTATTCACGGATCATACGTGTCTTACCCTTCATTTAACTGAGATGAACATTATGTGCGATAAACATTTCAGTGGAAACCGCTCGAACAAACTGACAGCTGTCTTGTGTGCACGGAGTCACAATATAAAGAAGTTATATAAACTTCCGTCCGTTCATGTCCGTCTTCCACCTTGCAAAAACAAAGGACATGCAGAGGTTTGGCTCTGAGCTGCGGAGGACTTGATGCTGTGTAATATTTGAATGTGAGGGTAATAAACGCTGCTCAAAGAAATGACTGACAGCGCATGAAAGAGGTCCTGGGTAACAAACCAAACAGGATTTTTAACTCTGACATTCAGTAAACCTCCGCTAATTAATGCGTGGACTGAATGAAGGAGGACATGAAACCAGGAGACAGAGAGAAAGTCAGAGTTTGTTGAATTAAAGTTGCCAGCGAACAGGTTAGGTTCACGCGGTAACTGACCCAGAGTTTAAGTTAGCTCTCTTTCTGGAACTGAAAAGCCTGAGTTTCCCTCATCTCAGGTTTAACAAACTCACTCATGAAACTAGAGTTTTCATGAATATTGCTTTCTGGAACGGGGCCCTGGAGTGGTGGAGTTTGACGCCTTTGCTTAACAGTATGAGTAGAAGCCTGAATTGAGATTTCAAACACTAAAGTAGCACATTACTGTGTGTCATCTGAGAAGCAAAGGCAAAACATTGCATTGTGAGATACGTAGTAAAGCTAATGGTCATGCTTTTTATTATTATTTGTTTTGCTTGTTTAGTTCATAGAGTTCAAACACTCCAATAAAAAGGTGGGAAGTGAATATAAAGCCTGAGATAGAGAATAAGGAGTGAGTTCATACACAGCCCCATTTATTGTATTGCAAGGGACTTGCATCAGATTGCATCAGAACAATATCAATAAGCCAGATATATCTCTTCTCTAAAGTTAGTTTAGTTTCTGGGTATTCATGCACAGGTAAAGTTTGATGTCAGTACATTTCTTAGTAGTGGAAGCGTCTCAGTGACATTATACATTCTTGAATTACAACTGCACTTGTGTACCAACCATCAGTATTTGAAAAGGATTACAGGTCTATTGTTGCTTTCTTTTTATATTATAGGTTAGGCTTCTTCCACATACAGAACTGTAAACCTGTGTGCAGGGAAATAACAAAGGCGTCATGAGTTTTACACTGGAAAAGTAGAACATTGTAAAAAAGAAAATCCCCAGAACCGAAGTATCGTTTTCGTTCCTTTACTGGTTGATTTTGATTCCAGTGTAAAGCAGTTTGATATGACTTGTTGAATGCTTTTCAATCGAGTTTTTTTTAAAGACTGCATCTGCTTGCTCCAGCTGATCTTTGTGCTACATATGCCCACTCCCACAAACTATTAGTACTAAGCCCACCTGCAAGCCTGCTGTGTCAGTGTACAGAAACAAATACATTCAGCTATTAAGTGACATGACTTTGTCTTACACTGGGTATATTGTCGTTGGTGCAGACTCCCTCTGCCAGCAGTCGGTCTCTGATCTCCCAGGCGAAAATGGACGGACACTCTCTCTTGTAATGAGCAATCTTTCCTACCACTTCTTGAGTGGCCACCCTGGGTTTACTCCCTCCTATGGCCCGGGGACGGATCGAGCCGGTCTCGTAATATCTTCCCAAGATCTTACTCACGCAGCCGTTAGACACCTGGACACACAAACAGCACACGTCACACACATTATTTACAACTGGAGTCAAATAACATTTGGCATTTAAAAAGTTTCTGTTTGGTAGAGGATCTAATGCATGATCACGGCAATGGTTAAAGGGGAACTCCACCAATGTCCAACATCAAATGTGTTTGCAGGTGTTGGGAAGCGCTGCCGCATATGTGGGAAAAGATGTAAAAGCTTTTAGTTTCTCAAGAGGAAGCTGTGAAATCTGATAAATTGCATCAAGTGAAGTCATTTGAGTCCGTGCCGGTTGGGGCTGAAGGCTTTGAAAATAGCTCTGGGGGTGTGGAGTTATAAAGAAGTGAGCTCTGCAGTCCGCTGCTCGTCTTTAGGCTGGAGGCTCCAGGCTGCATCAACAGCTACTAGCATAACACACGTAAATCCCCCACCAAACTGTTGATGGCCTGGTTGCATTGTGGGCCAGGTTTTGACAACGAAGCGTGGAATAAAAAAGACAATATCTCTTGTTCTGCTGCTTCGATTATGATACCGTTTTTTTTTTTGTTTTTTTTTTAAAACTGTCCATCGTGGGTTCGACAGTGTTATAGGATTGCAATGCTAAATTAGTGGAGTGCTCTTTTAAAAGAACCCATTGGTGATCGTAGGAACCAGGAGACTAGCAATGATCTCCAATGTCAAAGTACAATGTGTAATTGTGTGTCATGTCTACGCATGTTAAGCTTTTCATGGGTCATTTACCGCCCCGTTGTCAAGCCCAAATCGCCACATACGGACACGCGGTCGCAGCGTGAAACACAAGGTTAATGTTGTGAATTCAGACAAAACTGCTTCGTTATTTTTTCGGGAAAACTGCTTGGAGTATCATGATGACATTACCTGCAGTATTCTGGATATGTCACAAGGCCGAGCTCCACTGTGTGCCAGCTCCACTATCTTCTGCCTGGTAGAATCAGGTAAAGGTCTCCCATTCACAAACACACCTCCAAGCTGGTTTACTCCACTGTGACCTACACGCACGCACACACACACACACGCACACACGCACACACGCATACACGCATCCACACACACACACACAAAGAGAAAGTAAAAAAAAAAAAAAGTGCAATGTGTTTACTGAGATATGGTTCACTCTGCAATGATTAAAAAAAGATGCAATTGAAAGCAGAAAAACTGAGCGGCAATGAGAAGAGGAGTCTAACTATGATGAACTGAATAGGCACACTGATCAGGTACACACAAGGGAAGAGGGAGAACAGCACGGATCACAGGCTAGAGGAGACGAAGAGAAGTGTTTTTTTATCATTTTCATGGAAGATCGTCGTCTTTACAGTTCATGCTAGATTTGAGCATTTTAATATGTTAGAATCTGAAAAGCATTTTAATACATTACATTTGATTGGTTATCACAACAATGTTTGTTTGATGCTATTGGCCCACCCCCATTGACGGACTGACCCATGTCTCTCACTGCTCATGCATGTGTTCAGGCTAAAAAAATTTATATGTTTGTAATATGTTCTACATTCAGACAGCTGACCAACTACTGTTCAATACTTATACAATACTCTACAAAGTCTTATATATATACATACAGTATACTGTATACTATGGCTGTTTTTCAGAAAGGCCTTCTAAAACACAGATGATGTGTTAATTCACCACCAGATCTGAACAGTAGATTTTACTTCATGGATATGGACTGAATCAAAAATAGTTTTTAGTGTAAGTAAAATTTAGTAATAGTATATTTTACATTGTATAAAATATACATATATTTAAGGAATCATCAGTACATTTTGCATACCGACAGCACTGTCCTTTATTGGTTTTAGCTTTAACTCTAGAGCCAAAAATTCCCACGACTGACCAATCTCACATGAGTGGATTTGAATGATCTCTATCAGTGCATAATATCTAAACGTCTGACAGCTGGACAGAGACGAGCAAACGTCCAGCGTTCAGAGGGAGGGAGATCAACACTGTTGGAGGTGAAAAGGATGGAGCTGCAGACTGGCACTTCTGTAGGTTTTTGAGTGGAGCTTAAAATGCCGATCAACATGTTGCACGTCGGACATGTCTCTCTCAGCCACAGCAGACCACAGTCTGTGCTGTGACACTGGGCAGGTTAAGTAGGGATTTACACCGAATCAATTGTCTATTGTCTGGTAATGGCTCTGAGGGGGAAAGCATATTGCAGATTTATAAACCTCTCAACAGGACATTAATAAATCATACAACCAGCCAACACACACACACACACACACACACACACTCACACACAGTGTAAGCATTAAAGTGGGGCTGCTGTAAATGGGGTTTCACTACAGACGCTCCGTGCAGTCATCTTCAGAAGGATGACAACCACAGACACGATTAGCAACAATGTATTTTTTGAATACTGAATAGTAATAAATAGGCAGGGTGGGAAACACACTGCAAACATGTTATCAAGACATTTCCATGAGATGAATGTCTTGCATTAAAGGTCCCTGAAATCGTTTCTGCCTCAGACTCTTGCAGTTGGATGGTACATGTGTGTGTTTGATAAAGCTTCACTGCTATCAAGCATTTATAGTGTAATAATAATAATATTCAACCTGACCACAGTCGTACCAGTCGCTACCAACAGGCTTAAACCTACGGTGGCTGTGAGTTCTACTCAAGAAAACAGATTGAAGTACATGAAGAAGACGCCAGACATTTAAGAAACATAGTAACCACGCAACAGAAAACTGGTTTAAAACACAAAGTAAAATATACTGGTGGGCACAAAAAACGATGATCGATATTTCCAACAATATCTATCTGAAAACTAGAAGAAACGTTGTTAATGAGGAGTTGGCCCCCAGGAATTGTTTGGTCCTGTACAACTATATTTGAGAATGTCCTCGCCAGAAAATTGACAGCATCAATTGTTTGTTCAAATAAGTAAATATGACTTGTGTTTATGTTAGCCTGACAGGTAAACTCTATGACAGCTGGATGTGGACTGATGCTGTAGCACTGCAAACCTGACCGGGCCGTACTTCTGTGGATGGTCGACTACAAAGGAAGTGATTTGAAGATGATAGACAGCAGCTTTCTACCAACAGTCAACATGAACATGATTTTTCCCTAACCATAAACCAAAGTTAACCCTAAACCATAGGAAACACTCATATAAATCGTTTTTTTGTAGCGGCTATTTGCAACAACACTGAAACTATTTGTGTTTTATTTGTTTGCAGTTTTTAAGTCAATGCTGCATGTTGTCAACGTGGTGATTCTGAGTTAAAGGAAAACATAAAGTGACAGAGAGAGAACGTTCCATCATAAACACAGACACTGTGCAACATCAGCAACAGTAATATTACAGCAAGAAAATGAACCTAAAGGTAAATCTATAGCATTCATTTAGATGCAGATAGAGCACGGATTCCCAACCAGGGGTTCCTGCACCGCAGGGGGTACACTGAACATTTCAGAGTAGCACAACTCATAAGAAATATATATATAAATACAAAACAATCCATAGACAGTCAGCTACAACAGCTGAACACCATGTGCAAGAGTGCGTGAAAACTTTTAGCTTTAAGCGAACAGAGATATTCAAACACGTACCTAAAATATAGGATAAATAGTAAATAATGTTGGAGGAGAGCTACTCCACTAAAGACAGAGATGGACCACGTGGATCAAAGAAGGTTTACCTTCCAGCTCACCTCACACTGTCGTTGTCATGGCTTTGCACTTCTCTTCTGCTTAATTAAGTTATAAAAAAAAAGAGTCATGGCTCCCGTAGAAGCTGCCGGTGACTTTGTGGCGGTGGATTATTTCACCCTCTAACTCTCCCTCATGCTGCCTCACTTCATGTTCACTTTGTGTTCAGGGGTCGGTTGCTCTGCTGTAGAAATGTTAATCAGTGTCATTTCCCAGAGGAACACACAGTGGATTTCCTCTGCTGACACACAATTAATGGACAGACATATGGCGGCAATTTGGCTGTGGTCCCTCTGCGACACACACACGCACGCACGCAAGCACGCACACACGCACACACACACACACACACACACACACACACAGAGCAGGCGGGCCCCTGGGAGCAGCTCAGCAGCTTTCACTTTAAATCAGCTCAGTCACACTGAACCTGACTTCAGTTAACTTTCACTTTAACCATGTACTGTTATTTTGAACGAGTTCTTCAAATTAAACGACAGAATACAGCGTTTCATATGATGTGGTCGGATCTCTGACCTGCAGGATGACATCCTTTGTGCGCGCCTGTTTTGGTTTTGGTTTGTCTGTTCGGTGAGGCACAAAACCAACTTGGTTAGGTTTAGGAAACATTGCGGTCTGACCACTTCAGGTGAGCGGAGCTTCCTCGTCATGGTTACAATAATAAAGACCTGGTTAATGTTAGCCAATGATTGTGGTCATGGTTAAACTAAAGAAAACATCCCATGTTAAAGTCTGATGTTTCGTTTACAAATCCATCCACCCTGACCTCCACTCACAGGTGCTGTCGCTGTACAGTAACATCCCCGACGTCCCGTCACAAGGTCTGTACTCCCCTCACTCGCAGGCTTTGCCCTTTGGGGCATGTGTATGCATCAGCCAAGGAGCTCATGTTCTCAGGTTGTTTGGCACCTGACTACAGATTTAACTCTGTGTATTGGCCCCAGACACTCAGCAGTTAACGTGGTGAATTTTATTTGTGTGTTGTCCGTATATTAACGTCACATGATGCTGGATATATTAACGTCACATGATGCTGGATATACTAACGTTACATGATGCTGGATA
>CALSBV010000422.1:5945699-5973750 GCA_943590825.1 Bovichtus diacanthus
GGATATACTAACGTTACATGATGCCGGATATACTAACGTTACATGATTCCGGATATACTAACGTTACATGATGCTGGATATACTAACGTCACATGATGCTGGATATATTAACGTTACATGATTCTGGATATACTAACGTTACATGATGCTGGAAGTGGTGAATGAGAGTGGTGCTTTGTTTCATGTATGTATTATAACAATGGCCTTTTTTTTTTTTTTTCACAGTTCCCCTTTTTGAATGACACATAGAGACTACTGCTACCTGCTACTATGAAGAGGTATTCCCTCTCACGGAGGAGGAGCAGAACGTATGTGCGCACACACACACACACACACTGCAGACTGACTGAACCCACTTTCATTCCAATCAATTACTAATGTAACCTGTGCTTCACTAACTAATGATCTTAGCAAATGAATATTGGTGTTCACCTTCAGTTACTCATCAACAACCTCCAGCTGCTCTATTTTCACAATTTGGAACTCGGATTGATTAAAGTGGAGGTGATGTGATAATAGCACCCAGTGTGACATTAAACCCGACGCTGCTGCCAAACAGAAACCTGCTCAAATGTCATGTCAAGCAGTATCATCCATTAACGCAAGGTGTAGAAGCAGTGAAGTGTGGGACTGACAGCGGTCAGAGGAGAGATGCAGGACAAAGAGACAAGCACAGACACAGAGAGAAGTAATCCACACACCTTCACTGCAGACAGCATGGACCTCTTGTCCCGCAGTAAGAAAGAAGAAATTAGGTGGAGTTCATTGTCAAAAGTTTTTGCACATCCCAGCATTTTGTTTTAACTAGTCATAATTTACAATAATGTTCAATCAGTTACTTTAGATGACTGTCCTACTTTAAGAAAACATTCACATACATGACTGACAAGTTTGAGTTATTGATAGAAGATCTGCACTTTATATGTCTCAAAAGAGCAAAATTCAAAGTCTGTTTTACACCACTTATTAAAGGGTAATTCCAGTGAATTACAAATTGGGCCTTATTTGAGGTTTTTTTTGTCCATCATTTCTATCAGTAATAATAACACTGAATTCATCGAAGAATTGCTGAGATCTGGAAACATGGCGATAGCGGAACATTGGGGCAAGAAATGTCTGCTTGTGCTTCATATTTACACATCCAGCAGATCTGTGATCTCATGGGGCGTGACAGGCTGGCAGATACAGGCAACATTGTCATTCATTTGGAGTCCTGTTTTTTCTAAGTCCAATATTCTCTCTCTTTTAGTTCCGTTTTTGGTCTCTTACTAACTCCTGAGGGAAGTATCTGTGTCTTAAGCTGCTAAACGCTCCACTCTGTTCACCAGCTAGTCTCTGACTGTGTCTGTCTACTGTTTGCTGCTGAGCAGGTTTTACAGCTTTTCCACTGAAAGAGCTGCCTGCTGCGACAGAAAAGACGCCATGAGGGGAGAGAGTGAGATCTGACCTGCGCTATAAAGCTCCGTGAAGCTTAAGGGAGCTGCAGATTCTCTGCAGGTCATGTTGTCATCTGGTACATTTTTATCCTAAAAATATTGATTACAGCTGCTTTAAGAACCAAGATGTTGCTAACAGTAATTGTTAATGTTAACAGACATTTCACGGCACAAGAAAACATTACAAACAGAATTGTAGATGCTTCCGAATGATCGGGATTAGAAGAGAGTAAAAGCCGCTTCCAGAATTGAACGTTGTTGGTGGAACTGTTTTTGTCTTTACAAATTCACAATCAGCCTATCGCTTTTGTTGAGGACCTGGGCCTCTATATAAGTAATGATGTATAGAGGCCCTCTATACATGAATTATTGAAACTTTGTTTAATACAATTATTCACCACACGTATAGCTATAGGTACAGCAACATTAAAAGCATAAATGAGAATAACAACAAATACTTTTTAGATGTAACTCACTGTTTTGCATCATGGAGGCCACACCAGTCTCCCAGCTGGTTTGACTTCTGAAATCTGCACAGAGAGAGAGAGAGAGAAATAATATTTCCCTGCGTTATAATGCGCAGTACAGACACCTCACACATCTCACACAACAAATAAACACTATATATATATATATGTTTGTTTTTTTTAATTGTTCTTGAGGGATTCGGAGGAAATAGTTCCACTTTTTCATGACAACATGTTGAGGGGAAATTGAAAACCCTAGAGACTGTCTGGACAGAATGGCTGAATGCCAAGCCACCCTGTGTATGGCTCATATGCTAATGAATGCTAATATCCATAAAGTTATGAGCACAGACTTAAGCCCCACTCTGGGAGTCCAGCTCTCACACTCGGGTCCCGGCAGCTTCACCTCTCACACAGTGAAAGATTCGTTGGTTATATTTCTACTCGCTCATAAAACTAAAAAGAGATTTATACACCACACTGGAGACTGGAATCACATTTCTGTCTCTTTCTTATTCCCTTAGCTCACTCACTGTACTGCACAGACGTGGCCCTTTTCATTCTTCCTCTCGCAGACATTACAGACCGTCACAGAAGCTGAAGCTGTCTGCAGAAGAAGCGCTCTCTACATGTAGTTTCCTGTGTCTGTGCTTCAGTCAGTTGGACGCTGTTTCTGCGAGTGTTGCTGAACCATCCCTGCACAGCTGCACATGCTGAACGTACACTGGCACTTAAATGCTGAATACGAAAATATCTGATTTTGGTGAAGCCTCCTTGCTCACTGATGATGAACTGAGATTCACCTGTCTCAGTTCAGACAACGTCACTCGTGAGCTCAAACGACGTTGTGGGATTTGGGGGACAGCTGTTGTACACAATAAGAGAATCTGGGGGTTTATGTTTCAAGACATAAACTATAGCATGTGAAATGGCTTATCGATCTTAGAATATCGTTAGGGCCAAAAGTAAGAACACGTCCAAAGTTTTCACCAGATATAATTTGTTGAGTTGAATGTTAAAAATAGAGGGTGTTTCTTTCAGAAGTGTTTTATGTTTTTTTTTATAGAAGTCATGTAGGTGTGAAAGTCACCCGATGGAACTCAGACATCTTAAAAATGCTTCTTGTTCAGCCACAGGCAGATTCTCTCGCAGTTATCCATGGAGCCTCGCAGATCATGGAGGGACTGAATTTCACACCAGAACGTGTTTTGACAAATACTCTCATTGCTGTAAAGGCGAAGGAAGAATTCCAGGCAATTTACAGACTAACAGCTTATATAACCGTGAAATTGTGAATGATTATGAAATGTTTCTTCGTTTATTGTGTCTGCTCATTTAGACCAAAGTTTAATCAGTTGTTATTTATTAATTTAATTCTGAACTATTCTGAGCAGTGTGGATAAGCACAAACGTGCCAGATATTACAGGGAGGCTTATTAAAAAAAGAAGGAAATCAGAGTGTCATTATATTAATATTAGTATTAATAATTGCCACACATTTAGTAAAAAATGCTGAATTATTTTAAATTATTTGACATAATTTCTAAATATTGTAAGAATTACTGATTAAGTAACTGTTGGTATCCTGGTACATCCCCACTTCAGTTCTGGCCAGGAACCTTGTTTACTGCCTCTTTCTACTATAAGCTCTCAATAATGACTTAATTGCAACAAAAAAAAAAGAAGAAAAAAAAGAAATCCCAACAGAAAGATACTAAATCATTATTAATAAAACATACATGTCCAAAAATATGTAACTGTCCTCCAGTATCACTAAAACGTGTGCACTGTCGTGGAAGGACGACAAGACATACCAAGAGGAGCAGTTTAACGATCTGTTGTCATTAATGCATGTAGAAAGCACAAGCACATGACATTCATTATACTTCATCTCAATACTCAACACCAAAGCCCTTTAGGATGGCTTAAAAAACGCTAACCAATAAAGGCTTCAAAGCAGCTACTTCTCTGAAGCTCTTGTCATTAACAACCTGCATAATGAACATGAAGCAGCTCCACACAGGAACACAGACACACAGACACACACACACACACACACACAGGCCGGCCATAGGCACCTTGTCCCCACTATAACTCAGCGCCTTTCTCGCTGTGAAAGGAGACAAAGAGCCGGAGGAGCGGAGCCGCAGCTCGGCTCGGTAAATACCCGCCAGGCTTTGTGTGTCCGCGGGGTTTTTGGTGTCGTTGCCTCGTTAGCTGCGGCTCGTTAAAAAACCTGCCACACAAAACCGCGGCGGGGAGCCCAATTTGACCAGTGCAAGTGACATAAAGGAGTTCTGTTGAACGCACTGATGACAATATAAAAGTTTCATTCAGCCGCATTCAGCGCGTTGATATGAGGAGAAAAGAGCCGAGAGAGACGCAGAGCTGCTGCCGGACACTGCTGCTGATGTGTCCTCAAGTTGTCCCACTGCAATGTTCAGAAATAATAGGCGAATAATAGTAATGACAATACATAATAACAATAATAATGTTTTTTTTTTTTTTATGTGAACATTGTAAGCACTACCAGTGCTGTGGTGAGGCCCAGCTACACGTGCTGCTGGAAGTAGTTAGTAGGTATTTCATTAATGGAGGCCTGTATCTCCCAGTGAGGTCGGACACATCACCTCAGTATTTAACGGGACTTCGGGAAACACGATGTCACCAGCTGTGTCAGCACGCGATGAAACTTCACAGAACACATGATATTCTTTTCATTTATTTTAATTTTTTTACAAGTTATCCAGCGTTGTGGGAAATATTGAGCCGTTCAGAAGAAGAAGCACGTCTGACTCTGCGGCCTTTAACGGCAGCCCGTGGGCCTGTACACCGGACAGAAAATGACCCTTACCGGTATAAATAAAGTCCTATTAAATTGAATAATTATATTATATCATTATATTAATTATTTTTATTGATAGCGTTTATTTATTGAGTTCCCCCCCCCCCCCCCCCACTGTGAACTTTTGCACATCCCCATCAATGTTGTTGCACATTCTGCACAAAAGGGTGTGCAGCTCTCTAATAAATACATTTTAAAAACCCGGTTATATTGTACATACTACACTTGTATTGTATATATTACACGTGTCCGTAAATTGTACATATTTGTTATAGCATTTTTTCTTCTAGTTTCTTTAATATTTTTATTGTCATTTTCTATATTTATGTTTCTTGACTACTGCAGTAGTGCCTGTATTTTTATTTCCTCTTTGTATTATTTGTGTGCACTAAACACCAAGAAAGAAATTCTTTGTAAGTGAAAACTTACTTGGGATAAACCATATTGATATTGTGACATTTTTGTATATGCCTGTAACATACTGTACATGCTGCTTTGATTTATTTCCTGTGCGCGCTGTGTTTACGCAGTGTGAGCTCACCTAAACAAGTTTTCCTGACACACTTTCGTTGCGATGGCGATTTGCAATTAGTTCCACTCAATGTCATATGAAATAGAGCACAAACAGTACATAAGCTACAACATAACTCTACATAAAAATGAACTAAACAATGTTGTGGATCAAAGTTTCCATAAACAGAGTCTGTTTTGATCACATACACTGTAATTATGTTTTTGATATAAAGGTGCATTTTACTGCCCATGGGAAAATAAATGTGGCCGAGAAAGACAATTATGTTACTGTGTATGCAGCCAATGCAGCTGATCACACTTCTGGCAACAACAAAAATAATAATAATCATCAAATTTAAAAAAAAAATGAATAAGAAAGCCAGCGCTTGTGATTTCTGTATAATACCATAATAACGTGTCTGTGTGGAGGGCTGGACGTCTCCACTGCTCTGCTCAGTACAGTCAAAAAATAAAATGTGTCTCAGGTGCGCGCGGCAGATACAGAGGGGTCTGCGTGTCTCCTTCAGAACATATGGGAGCAGCCCGCTCACAACATTCAGACACACACACATGTTCCAGATTCACGTGTGGGATGAATCCACTTCCGACCTGATTAATCATGCAGTTAATTGGATTCAATTTAATTAAGACGTTAATTAACAGCGGACTTAATTAGATCATCAATTAAGACGCACTTTATCGTCTTGTATGCTAGATGGGGGAAAAAAAGCCCCCACTCCAAACCGCACGTACTGTTTTACACTGGGAGCAGACACTTTTTTTTTAATATTCATAAACACATGTTCTATGATGAAGGAGCTTTGAATGTGATTCCAGCACATCAAGCCGAATATTAATATGTTTTACATTGTGTTTCTATCGCTTTTTATGTCCGGGCCTCCATAAAGTACATCTCAAATAAAAAGTGGAAGGCCTTCCTTACACGATAGTTTATATGTTTGAATAAACTGACATGATACAGAAGACACAGACGTTCCGATTAACATCAATTAATGAAATACATATTCTACAAATACGTTAATTTTTTTAGCTGACAATGATAAAGATGTGAAAGTCTACAAATGATGGCTTTTTTAATTGCCGAGTTGTAGTCTGAACCTTTAATGTTCGAGTCAAATAGAGCTGCATTTCCCTCGCAAACAAACTGAGAGTTGACCTGTAGGATTTATTGGATGTTTTTATAAACTTCTTTACCACATGGATCGGAAACAAAGATTCGGCCGCTCCAGAATATTTAAAAAAAAAAAGAGTTTGGGAGCAAAGTTGTAGGCTCAGCCTGTACATATCGAGGATGTCAAATATGAATTCAGTCTCACACGCGTCAAATACCGTCAGAGAGGACGAATCACTTCTGCACTCAAAGAACCATGAAGCGGGAAAAAAGCGCTCGTGTTTAAGTATTTAGGGAGAAACATCTCAAAAAAGCTCTCTCACACACATACACACACATGCGCGCGCACACACTTCTCAGAAGACTCTTTGCTTCCTAACTTGGAGTATCATCTCAAATATAAGTGTTGCCATAATCCAGCAGAGAATATATTCTGACTTTATGATTGTTCCACATCACGCGGCACCACCACGCGCTCTCAAGCACGAGCGTCGAAGCGGCAGGAGCGCTGCTTTGGAGTTGTTGTTGTTGTTGTTTTGTTTTGTTTTGTTTTGTTTTGTTTTGTTCTCTCTGCCCTGAGTTGCTTCTGTTCCAGTGAAATAACCCCGAACTGTGTGTTTGTGATTCAGCACAATGACTGTTTTAAGAATTCATATGTTAACACAACGTTCATCTTCATGCGCGGCTGTCAGTGCGTTCTGGAGAGGCGACTGCACCGAGCAAGCTGAGCCGTTTATTGTCATGGATGTAGAACATCCAGACATTCTGCATCGGTTGGTTTCACACTTTTGACAGGCAATGAGCACAGAGCGAGTGCGTTAGTCAGGGGTGTAGCTGTTAGACATGATTAAGCGCTTATATGTCCAATTCAAAATGCAAAGTGTTTCTACTTTCTCTCTTGTTGTGTATTTGAACGGCTGCTTCACACACACCTCTGACTCTGAAGAGGCCGAGGGCAGATCTGTCCTCCCTCGTTACTTTCTCAGTCCCTTCAAAACAGCTATCTGTCCATTATTTGCTCCTCTTTTCCTTTTGATCCTGTTGTTAAAGGTGCTGAACTGTTCAGTTTGTTAAATATTTTAATTTCTAACCCCCCCTTCCCCTCTTTCTTTCATTTTTCTTTCTTTCTTAACATCAGTCTACAAACATTGTTGTCTTTGCTTCCCTTTTTTAGGCCAGGTTCCAAATTCATCCATCTTCATCTTGTTCTTTTCTGCAAATACACTTTTTAACTCCATGCTCAGACTGATGGAGAGAAAGAGAGAGAGAGAAAGAGAGAGAGGGAGAGGGAGCGAGAAAGAGAGAGAGAGAGAAGGAAAGAGAGAGAGAGAAAAGAAAGAGCGAGCTTACCTTTCTGTGGCATGCTGTAGAGAAGTAAAGTTTTGGTTCGTTTAGTTTTCCAACAGCTCCTTTCTTCTATTCTTTCCTCCAATTAGTTTCTCCTTGACTGAGGAGACAAGTGCAGAGAGAGACAGAGCTGCTCCTCTGAGGAGGAGGGAGGAGAGAGGGAGGGAGGGAGAGCAAGTGGGAGGGCCGAGAGACTGCCAGAGAGAGAGACAGGATGGGGGGGAGAGAGAGAGAGAGAGAGAGAGAGAGGAGGGGATGAAGGGTTTGAGCTAGAGTGGTGAGAGCTGAGAGTTTGTTCATGAGCGAGTGTGTGTGTGTGTGTGTGTGTGTGTGTGTGAGACTCCTGTGATCACTCTCCCACACTTCATCCCTCGCGCAGCTCCAGTGCACTGTACGTATCTTCATGCAACGGTTCGTAAAGAAAAGTTTTGTTTTTTTTCTTCTCATTTTTCGTGCGCTCTCTTGCGATTGTTCGTTCCTGCTCGTGACATGCATTGGAGTCTTTTCAAAAATAAGCATTCGTCTTGCACGGGAAAAAAAAAACTTGTTTGGATTTAGGCAACATAACTACTTGGTAAGGTTAAGGAAGGGATCATAAAATACATGATTACATGAAGTTACGTGACAAAAAATAAATAAATGAATCGTGGTCTCACCCGGGACGCGATCTATTGCTTCCTGCGTGGAAGGCTGGTGTTTCAGGATCTACCCCGAGCTCATCCTGAAGAGGTCACCGTCGCTCTTTTTCACATCAGCTGGTTCACAAATTACATGGAATACCTACGAATTGATTTTGTACACGAACTGCAGTACAGTACAGTACAGTACAGTACCTGCAGTGTATGAGAACAGCCTGCTGAGCTGTATTGGCTACAATTGGCTTACTGGTATTATTCAAATACAATTAACAGTATTAAAACATACAATACTATATACTTTATGTTGAAGAGTAACAGGTACAACCCGTTCTGAATGGTCACACTGGAAGGCAAAACATAAACTTAACGTTTTAATTAAAAAAAAGCTACTTTAATTGCATATTGAACTATAGTGAGGCACTACGGAGACTAGATCTGAAGTATGTATGTGATGTGAGGTCTTAAAGGGCACAGCTAGCTCAGTTATATGCTTTATTATTATTAAATTGCCTCCTCCCTAAATTGCCCCACATCTCTGGCAAGCAGCAGTCTGAACAGCTTTCTTGTTCCCATACCCAACAATTGTTGGTCATTAAAAGGGATATTCCAACTAAACATCACTTTTAAGTACTGATTTGGAAAATGTTCTTCAGTTTGATGTTTCGATACCTTTGTGCTTTGTTACAATGTCCATAATCCTGTACAAGGAAGCTGGTGATTAAAATGTCATATCCATGTATATGTTGGGAAAACTATAAAGATAACAATAACATAAAAAGAAGGGAGTACAAAATAAAATAAATGTATTTTCATGTGGTATGCAGAAAACAATGCAGACCAACAATGGTAGTAAAAACTATGAAATCAAACTAGAACTCTTGTCCCTGTCGAGTGATTTGCACAGTACCTGTTTGAAGACACAAACCTCAGAACTGAAAACATCTGAAGGGCCACTGTTTATGCACATCATTCTCAGCAGTACAATGTCTAAGTTATATTCACTTTTTTTCTTTTTACCAGTTTTTTGGCAGGCAAGCCAAAACATAATTTTCAGACACTGCCGAACTTTAACATCAAAACCTGTTGACAACTTTACTCCAGCTTGTTTGTCAGGGCAGGTAACCTTCCAGTTTGAGCCACTTACTCCCATTACGATTCAAGGGCACAATCTTGATGAACTCAAAGAAAAGAAACTTAAAGTCTCATGGTAGCTCAAGACCATCAGTCCAAAGTAAATCTGTCCAAGATCTGTGAGACATTACAACCTGATCCTCAAGGATGACTGACTACTGCCACAAGAGCCACTGCTCCCTCCTGGGTTGCCAGTGTGTTGCCATATGCTCAGTGTGTGTGAGTCCAAGTGTACAAATCATCAAGCTTATAAAAAGGCTATTGATGTAAAAGAAAACATCATCATTAAATCATTATTACATCATATGCTTTCAGATTTGTACATGCTAGTACAAGCAATATCAAAACAGACAAATGTATAAGCAAATAAATTCTGGGTGATGATTCAATGTATTGGTTCAGCAATGTAGTGTTTCACTGTACTAACATCTTATGGCAAGCCAAGAGTACTTACAACTTACCAAGTGAGATCACCATCACCATCCACATCACTTTCCTCCGCTCTAACTTCTTTCTCCCGCCTCTCGTTACCTCTGCTGCCCTACCACCTGCCCTCTTGATCCTATCCCCTCTCACCTTCTCCAGTCTATCGCTCCTGACCTTCTTCCTTTTCTCACTCATCTCATCAACACTTCCTTAACAACTGGCTGCTTTCCAAACAATCTTAAAGAAGCAAGAGTGAACCCTCTCCTGAAGAAACCCACACTCGACCCTTCTGAAGTGAACAACTACAGACCTGTCTCTCTTCTTCCATTTCTTTCTGAAACACTTGAATGAGCAGTCTTTCATCAACTCTCTTGTTACTTCATCAGAACAACCTTCTTGATCCACTCCAATCTGGCTTCAAGGCAGACTACTCAACTGAGACTGCCCTCCTCACTGTCACTGAGGACCTTCACACTGCTGGATCAGCCTCCCTTCCCTCTGTCGTCCTTCTGGACCTTTCTGCTGCGTTTGACACAGTGAACCTCCAGATCCTCCTCTACACCCTCCAAGAACTGTGAGTCTCAGGCTCTGCTCTGTCCCTGCTCAAATCCGACCTAAAGGGCCGCAGCTACAGGGTAACTTGGAGAGGATCCCTGTCAACTCACCTCTGGGGTTCCTCAGGGCTCGGTCCTGGGTCCCCTTGGTTTGGCTTATTTGAAGCTATTGTTCAGCATTTATATGATTACACTTATTTTAAATTTAAATATTTCGTCAGGCAAGTCAGCATGGAGGTATTGGAAAAAACATGCGTAGAGTGTAATTCAGTTTTTGGAGTGTAACATTTTTATCGATTTGGTTTTCTTCATTTTCAGAATTTTATGTTTTTCTTAAGCAGTGGAAACAGAAGTTACATTTCTTCTTTATGGTTAACAAAGGCATGTTCAGATAAAGCTTACTTACCTTATACTCACCCTGTCATACTGATTTGCAGAAAGAAATACAAGCAAGTCCTACTAGTATGTACCAAGTCCTCTACAGCTGATGTAATGATAGACATCTGTAGCTCTGACTGCAGCGGTGGTCTCTCTCTCTCTCTCTCTCTCTCACACACATATTTGGAGTATTATACCCTTGTAACTGTGTAAATGTACAGTATCATATGTGACAAGTCTAAAATATTGTTTTGTAATAAGTAAAAAACGATACAACAAATGTATTTTTGTCGCATGTCATGTGCAACGCTTTTACTGAGTCACACAGTGAGTTTCTTAGAAGTTGCAATGTGTGGCTTAGGGGACTCTTGCAGATTTAATGATCAAGTTTTTTCTTCAATTGGTTCAGGAATTTCTTGTTAACATTCTCTGCTTGCACCGTGTTCTGATTTCAGAAGCTCTTTTTCTACATTTAACTCACTCTCAGTTTAAAGGTTTCCCTCTATATAGCTGACAGAATAATAACACCTGCTGCCTGTCCATGTTCATACTAATTACATATTTCACCATGATGTTTCGTGACAACATGGTCAGCCCTAGAAATAGTCTTCATATGATCTATATATACATAATCCTGAGCACACTTCTGCTCTTCTCTTTGCTCTCCTTCAGGAACAGAAAGTGCACTTACATTTCGTCATGTTTGAAAGAGATTATGGTGTTTGAAAATTGTAATATTTGACTTGTCTACAAGAGTCAGACTGTGTTCAAGTTCACAGGGCTTGATAAACAAAAAAAAGTTCTCACAAGAAAAATAACAACATTGTTTCCCATTGCTGCTCGGATTACATTTACGTTTGCCCGGCATCTGGTGTCAAAGTGCTGCTTTTCCTACGCAGACGAGACAGGAAAAATGAGCTGATGTACAGTATATGCTAGAGCATGATGGAGGAACGAGGGACAGGTGTGTAGGGTGGAGCGGGATCAGCTGACTGGCAGGAGGGAGGAAACTCTGACGACCTCTGATGGACAGAAAGGTAAAAAGGTAAACGAGAAAGGGAAGTGAGGCCGCGAGTAAACAAGCAGAGGTCCTTTTCATTCTTCATCTTCATTTTCTCAGCGATACGGCCCGTCTTGATTCAAGCTAAGTGGTAAGAGTGGTGTGACAACAGTCGCCATGTTTTGTTTCATGTATGTGTCATAACAGCAGCTTGCATATCTGCAGTTCTAGGTCTTCCAGTTTCCTTTTTGAATGGCAACGGTTAAGGTTCGGTTGGAATTAATCACAAAATGTCATGAGTTAGTGTGAAAATAGCAGTCTGCTCATCCCTAACGGGGACCAACGTCACTTGACTTCCTACATTGCTACAGCCACTAGAGGGCTTTGTCATTTTGTTGCGCTTGCTGAAGCGACTGATTCTATCATTCCTCTTCTTCTGTGGAGTTGTCTCAATGCTCCACACAGTCATTTAACGCAACATTTGCATATGCCAGGGGTCGGCTCTGCTGCTAATTTAATTCAGAGCGGTGTGTTAAAAAGCATTACTATAATTGGCAGTTGTGAGAGTGTTCATATTTTAGCCAGTTCATGTCAGCCACACATTCAGATATGGTCTTCTTATGGAATGAAGCAATGGAAGCTAATGTATGATCAGATACTGCTGACCTGAACATTACACTCCGCCCTGTGTTCTCTATTAGTCTTATTAATGTTTTTTAATTCACGTCTGTAACGGGGTGATATCTCTCCGTTCCCTCCTCCACCCCTCCACCCCCGCCTCATTCTCTACCCTTCCGTCTCTCTTCCTCCATCATTCCCTGCCTCTGTAATGCAGTGATACCTCTCTATCCCTTCTCTCCGTCATGAGGCTGTCCCAGACCACATTCTTTACGTGTTTGTCATATGGTACTGAAATAAAAAAAATAACATTCTGTTTTTTTTTTTTTTTTTGTTGGTGTTCCTGTTTTTACATCTGTTCCTTTGTGTGTTAATTCTATTCGTCTGGGTCATGATTTTATACAAAAATATAATGAAAAAAGTGAGCAGTTAGGGATAACTTTAAATGATAACTTTAAATTGATGTGCCAGATGAAAACAGATACTGTCAGTCCTACTAAGATCATATTCAGATATGGCTGAAATATCTTTATTGATTAAAGATAAATCCAATGTTTTCCCAATTAGGGTTGTTTCAGACTGCAGGTTGTCCACCGGACAAGTATTAAAGTAATATTATACTGCAAGAATATTTTTAAATATTATATAAAAGGATGTTCGTATCACTGTAAAGTCACTAAACTTAGCAGATCTGTTCTCAGTCCCTATAGAATGATTTTATTTGTATGATTAGTTTTTTCAAAGTAAATGCATTCCAGGAGCTCAAATTGTATAAACCCTACCTGGCCAGCCTGTCGGCCTTAGAATTAGATTATATATATATATTTTCTTATTGAAATTTTTAATGAAAATTAATATTGTCATAATTAGTCTATAAGGCAATACACTCATAACTTTTGTGCAATGCACCTATATTTCACATAAAATATTACACATTATACTTTATCTTTTTTTTCTTCTTTTCTTATTATAAAAGTGTATGATATGTTATAACATTTTATATAAAAAAATGTGCCTCTATATTATAACAAATATTATAGGCAGGTTTATACAGATTTGATTATATTCGTGTCATTTCGTTATAGCAGTTATTACATATGGTACGTTTCTACGTAGCGTTTAATTTGAAATATATTCAGGACGTTTCATTGATAGTAACTGAACACCGACCAAAAGAGCAACAGAGAAGCACTTTAAATGGAAGGATTTCTATTAAAAAGAATAACTCTAGCAGAGCGGTGAGTAGCACATGTGGTCATTATGCTAACACTAGAAGTAAAGCCATCCCCCTTCAATGTTTTTCACTAAACCTTCAGGTGGCTAACTCTTATTTGTTCATGCTGGTCCCCCCCCCCCCCCCCCCCCCAAGCTAGTATTTGAGGCTTTAACATGACAGTTTGTTATACTAATTATGATAGGAGAATTGTAGCTCAACACACATCAACAACATCACAGCAATGAGTGGGGTGTAGCCAGTGAAAAGATCTAAGCGAGCCTCTTCTCAACACTGCCGCCCGACTATCTCATGACAGCGTCACTGTCTTCAGAGAGCAGATCAGTAGCCCTGCAATTGCTGCTGCTGTCAGAGGTCTGCTTCGTCTCTGCAAATGAAGAGGAGATTAATTCACTGGCACTCTCTGATGGACAGCAGCTGAAAGAAAAGACAGCGACCGCTTGACCCTGGCTGACAGAAACACGTGTCAACACTCTGCTCTCTGTCCCCAGCTCCTCCTCCACCTCCACCTCCTCCTCCGCTTCTCCTCCATCTCCTTCTACCTCCCTCCCACTCCTCCTCCTTTCCCAACACTTCCTCCTCTTTGTCCTCCTCCTTCTGTCATCCCTACTCCCACCACCTCTGCCCCCTTCCAACTTTTCCTCAAATCCTACCTTCCTCCACCTCCATGTCCTCCCCGTCGGCCTCCTCATGTCTCAGAAGCTGAGTTTCTGTCTGATGCTGACAGCTAACAGGTAATTACAGGTAATCATCTAAATGGACAGTAATTACTTCAAGCAGGGAGGGGCTGGAGTTTGTCTTTACAATATTGTGAGTTGGAGCCTAGCCCTTGACTTTCTATTGTAAGTTCTTAACCCAGCAGCAGCGCGCACACGCACACACACACACACACACACACACACACACACAGCTCTCAAGAAACATTATTTTTTCACCTACACTCCTTCACTGATCATTTGGGTCGCCACATGTCCGCTTTTACATCCTCAGTCAGGAGTCCGCACCTCTTTTGGCCGTCACTCATTCCAGTTCCTAGCGAATGGAACGAGCGTCTCGTCACAAGCGTTCGTTTCTGATCATTGTTCCAGCTTTTGAATTTGCTTCTCTGGAACAAAATACATACGTCTCTTTTGTTGTCTATATTGTATGTAATGTGATGTTTTCATTTTGTCTAATGTGTTTTTCTTTTTGAAGATTACTGGATTTTATATCCAATCAGAAGAATACCGTACACTACACAGAGTGGAGGACTTCATCGAGAATCCAGCGACAGCCACTACTACCAGTGCGCAATGGAGGAGGAAAACCTCCACCAATGGACTCATCCACGGACACAGACAACCTGAGTACCACTGACATACAGGTCAGTGTCCTCCAAACCATTAACAAAAAACTGGATGTTCTTAGCTACACTAGGAGATTAAAGACTTGACACACAAAGACATAGGCGTCTCCAGAAAGACGATGCAGAGCTCCGAACAATACTGCCCAGATGGGTACAATCCAGACAGAAATCAAAACGCTGATATTATAATCCTATCTGGAATCCATGAAAGCTCAACAGACAATCCTGAAATCCTCGTCAGAAATTGCATGCACTCTGCTTTGAATCTCCCGCCAGAGAATGAAAACAACATAACATGCCACAAAGTGTAAAACATATTGAACTGAACGTGTTATTCAACTGGAGACAGGAGTCTGAATCAACTGAATGATCTGGCACGGTTTCCATTCCTCTTCCCACCATCCAATTATTAATTAATAGTTCTAATCTTAACATGTTGTGCTGTCCAGGTTTTATGTCTTACGGTCAGAAAAATATATAGTCATATTAATATTCATCAAGATCTATGAAATATGTGCCTAATCAAGTCAAACTGACGCAGAAAAGTAATTTGATTATTGGTGCTCCGTCTTTAAAAATGTAGACAGAATTACCATGCGACCACCCAGTCAATTACTAATATCATTTATGTTATATTAGTGTTGCTAATACCTTCTAAGTGAACACAGAATCACCTAGAGGTGTTAAACCCAGTCTGTATGACTATGAATAGGAGTCACTTGAGGTCAAATTGGGCCATTAATGTAAATTGGTTACTGGTGTCATCAGATGAAGACAGTGCAGTTTTGGATTTATATACCATCATTTAGAAAATGAATATCATTCATGAAAATAACTCAAACCCTGATGACAGAGAGGGCTTTAATAATTGAATCACCCATGTTGGATGCATTTTTAATCCAATCATGGTTAGCCTGTCTTTTTCTGCAGGTGAGTACAGTACAGTCACATTTACGTTTTTCCCTGAGTATTACTTTAATGTACACACATGCACAGTGTAATTATGGCAGGGGAATATGTTCTAACAGTGATGTGGTGATTATTAAAAAAAAGTGTAAACTATGAAGAAAAAAAACAGATCATCTAAACCACTTTATTTTCAGTTGTTTAAGTGAGCACAACTGAAATATCATAATTCCTCATTGCATAGAAAAAACCTGTGCACACAATTACAGTAAGTTTGTCTGAAAACCTGATAGATGTTTACAGCAGACAGACAAGGTGGGAATTCTAATGTTTCGCTTTATTTTCTGTCATTATAAAAAAAGTGGCATACAGTGAATTGCATAGAGCAAAAGTCAAGCTGGCTCCTTCTCTCCATCCACTGTAAGGTTGGCTGTGGAGTAAACTCTTAGGGCGTATGTTCTCAGGATTTTTTTTACTTCTTTTCAGCGAAATTGCATTTGCCCATATTTACTGAAGGATACACAGGTTGGATGATTGGACTCATGCAAATATGTATTTTAAGGTGTTTCTATTTATGATCTGCACAGAATGTTTTCCGTCTTGGTAAAGCCGGTAGAATCTGCCGCACTGTTTTATCAGATACCCACAGAGTGAGAGCGATGACAGCCACATAGATAAACATGGAGGGAGAGTATGATAAGGCAATTTTGGTCTGTCTTTAGTAACGGTTCAGAAAACCAAACTACAGCAGAAGAAAACACAGAATAAAAACAATACTGGCTTATAACAAGGCACTGGGTCAAAATGGATGGAGTACAAATATTTAAATTCAAGGTATAATAAATGAAAATACAATTAAAAAAGAAATGTAATTAAAAAGTGTGATTTGAGGGGTGATTAAAAGTGTAGAGGGACTGGAGGGCCAGAGAGAAATGGTTTGGGTTTGTGCTTCAACGTGAGGATTGCTAAAAGGCCACTGTAGGAGGATCTCTACGTGAAGCTTCACACACACAGCGGGAACAGTGTGCTGCCATCTCCATCCATTTCCTTCTTTCACGCTCCATGCTGTCGTGCTCTTGACACTGAGAGCCATCATTCATCTTTAGAGCTGTGACGTCTCCTGTCTCAGTGTGATGGGTGATCTCTCTCCCTGCTCTAATGACTATTATCTTTAATTCGCAGAGTCTCAATTAACGGCTTACTGCAGGTCAGTGATTAACAATTAGCTGATAAAGACCCTGACACACTAACAGGACCAGAGAAGGGGGCTGAGGGGCCACATCACAGAAATTTTTTTTTTTTCAAATTGATGTTTTTTTGTAGATGCAGATGTTTGCAGCAAAAGATCTGAAAAGTGTGCATGAAAGGGAGAATTCATAGTTCACTGCTATATTATAGTGTGTATAATATGATGAAGGTGTCAAAATCCTCCAACCATCCTCTCAACAGGCCTATACATAAGAATATATATACTGTATATATAAAACACTGCACATTGACTTTAATGTAGTGTGCAGCTGTAGCGTTCTACACTGTCTCACATGCAGTGGTGAGAGGTGCGAGTTTGCTCTTTATTTGAATCAGTTACTTTTATAAATGGATGGGACAGCCAGATTTACTCTGTGTAAGGATGGAGAGCTGATACCAAACAGGAAGTCCTGTAACAACCCTGTCTCCTAAAAGGGACTTTCATACAGTATATAACTACATGGTTTTCCTCAATAAATTTAGGAGGAAATTGCCGAGTGAATGATGTTCACCGCCAATGTTACTTCCCGTCGAGCCGGTGTTTCACTCTTGTACCAGACAGAAGTCATGGTGTGAGGGAGGGGGTCTGTGTGGCTGGAGGACGTACAAGGCACATGTATGTTCGGTTTAAGCAACAACGTTCCTCCTGAAAAGGTCAGGAAAAGATGGTGCTTTTGTTTCTCTGCCTCATCTTTCCTTAACCTCAGCCAATTTGTTTTTAGTTGCCTAAACAGAACCGCAATACATAAGTAATGTTTTTGTTGCAACAAACAGATATTGTACAAAAAGAAATGAAACATTTTTGTTAGTCAACGTTCTGCGGATGCTTTCAGTATGAACTTTTCACGACTTTGCAGATATGTTCACTCTTCAGGACACCTGATATTAGGAATACAATATATCCTTGTCGATCCACCTTGTGGAATAATATGCTTCTACGTAGCCTCATTTTTTTCTTTTCACCCTCCATATTGTAGTTCAAGCGGATGATGTGATAGCGTTGCATTGAGCATTGTGGTGATGCCATTAAATGTCAAAATCAGTAGTACATCAAAAGAATGTCCAGGAGACGGGGTGGCACAGAGCACACCGTTTACAAAATATTAAGGGTTATTAGAATTATTTTTATTTAATAATTTGATTTGCTTGAATGGTGTTCACGCCAGAAATGAAATGCTCCAAAGTTCACTTGACAGCAGTCCGAGACTACCACCAAGGCGGACGAGAGAGCATTGTGTGGTCCACACCAGAGTTTGAGTCCGGAGTTCACACTAACCCGAACTAACCACACCAAGTGGGTGAACGTGGTGGCAGGGTTTGGTTTTCCTCACACTTCCCCCCTGAATGTGAATGATTGAGCTGTTAGTCGCAACTTTTCCCATTTTGGGTTTTCTGTTTTCTCTTTTCAAACACGCTGCTCGGATTAATTACTGCCAAGCAAAGGGACAAGTACTGAGGTACTGGTACTGAGTTATCTGTGCATTCTACAAAGAATTTGAACCAACAAATCCTCACAGACACACAAATGCTCACACAGAGCACCAAAAGACTCTGCCATCCCCCTCCCCCTATCTGTCACTACACACACACACGCCCACACACACAGTTAATAGCTGCTAAGAAATCACATTTGGTAAATTGCATTGTGGCACTAACCTTTTCTCTAGTAATTAAATGAGTGAGGAGTGGAGGCCTGCCTTAATGAAGTCAGCAATTTACTATTACACACATTCACATACACACACACACACACACACACATACACAGACACACACACACACACACACACACACATACACGCACACTCTCGCGCGCCCGCGCGACGTGAGCGCACATGGACGGCTTGGGAGGATCAGCTTATAAGGATTTTTAAAACAAGATCATTTAATTTCTTGATAATGAAATGTGCATGTTGTTTCAGTATTTCTTTCTTCTTCATTAAGCTGATAAACTCAACTATGAGCAGTGTTGAGTTTCAAATCAGAAACAGTAAGTTTAGAGGAATTTTTAGGATTGTGGGATGTTTGGGCACTACAAAAAAAAAACCTGTCTGAATGTATTCTTACTTACCATGCGCCACTTGGTCCTTGTATAACTGCAACTCTATAGCTGCAAGTCAGGGACGTTCTTAATTCTGTATGTGACCTTCATGGTCAGAATCTCAAGGCCTAGCTGAGGTGTCCCCTATGGTGACTTATTAATGAGTAGGGTGAGATTGTGAGATCAATCGGCGGATTGATGCAGCAAAGCTGTACTGGACTGTCGTGGTGGAGGTTTACAGGTCAATCTACATTCCAGTTCTTGCTCATGAGATTTGAGTAATGACCAAAAGAAATGGATCAAAAGAGATGGGCAGCAGGCTAAGCCCAGGGCCTCTTACCAGTTGGGCTTCCCCAGAAAACGTCTAATGGGAGGTTCCAGGAGTCATTCTGATCAGAGGGCCGAATCACCTCCTTTTGACTCAAAGGAGCAATGGCTTAGGCTGAGCCCAGCCACCCTACGAAGGAAGCTACATTTATTCACTACCCAAATCTCATGACCATAGGTGACGTTCGGAACGTAGATGGATTGGTAAATCAAGAGCTATGCCTTCCGGCTCATCACCCACTTCACCACCACTTCACGCACGTCACCACAACAGTCCTGTATAATGCCTGCATACCTGCTGAACCACACCGTAACTGCCTGTCCGTCTCCCGCTCTAATTTACCCTCACTTGCGAACAAGATCTCACTCCCAACTCAGGGTGCTTTGGATGTTTCCCCTGCTGATACCAAAATAAAGTGATTTGCAATAGTCAAGTCTGGAGAAGATAAAAGCGTGGACAGCTTTCTTTAGATCTGTAGGTGAAAGGAATGACCTGATCTTGGTTAAACGTCTCAGTTGGACCAAACTGAGTCAAGAAGTACACCTCGATTACGGGTCTCCGTTTTTAGAATTTTTTAAAAAGGCACTGAGGTCAGAAGGTGTAATTCTCGTAATTTACCTATACCTGGTTCCAGACTTTAAAGACTTTAAAACAAACAATTGTGTATCATCCACATAGCAATAAAAATCAGCATGATTTGCACCGGGGTAGCATATGGTAAAATAACGCAGACCCCACAAAAGCAAGAAGATGCATCTCCAACTGAAAAGGGTCTGGCTGACAGAATATAAACCAATCCAAAGCCACACCACTAATTTATCTTTTAGTAATTACAATTGCAGTAATCCAATTTAGTATTTGTAATTACAGATTATTCATGTTCCTTTTGAAAAATGTTAATGTCCCTGGCTACAACATCAAACGGCTTTGTGACGCTGGCTTGAAAGTGAAAAAGACGACGGCAGAGTGGAACACACATTCTCCACTGAATGTTGTCCTGTCTTCTCTCTCTGGGTCAGTGGGCCTCCAGCTGCTCCAGCAGTCCCTCTGCTGTCCTGCATGTGTTCAGGGTTTCAGTGTGTGTGTATGTGTGTGTGTGTGTGTGTGTGTGTGTGTGTGTGTGCGTGTGTGTGCTGTATTGTGGGGGAATGGATGACATGCTTCAGTTGATGTGGAACAGCTCAGCAGCTTGCCTCAGTCTGTTGTCAGCAGTAACTACATGCTCTCCTTCCTCTTATCATATTCAGGCCCAGGGTTGGAACAAAGCGTTACGGGGGTAACAACCTCTAAAATGTCTTTTTTAAAGGTTCAATGTGTAAGCTATTGTGAGCATAATCAATATATAAGCTGTTACTATGTGCCTTATTTAGAAGTATTTAATGTGATATGAAAAATGTTATTGAATTAAGTGACTACGCTTAGTATAGTGGCCAACCTACTGTGAAATAAGAAGCAATATTTGTAAACTGTGAAGCGGAAGAGTACACCTCCTAAAAGGGTGACAGAAGATCTGATTGGAGCGGAGAAGCGCTGAGAGGCGTGGACACGCCTAAGTGCCAACAAGGGGCCAATAGGACCTGGCCCCAGCCAACCAATGGGAGAAGACTATACCTGAAAGGCGCCGGGTATAAGTTGTGTTGTAAACAAGAGATTGCGGCCGTTCTGTGGATCTGTGAGACAGAGTAACTACTTAAATGTGGTCTGGAACAGTGAAATAGGTCCTCAGCTGAGTACTTTTGTATTGCATACCATATCATCATCGAATAAATACAGTTAATATGAAGAGAAGTTTTCTGGATTGATTTCTATGCGTCTCTATTTCTAAATATAAGAACACGACACTATGCCACAATTTAAACTTAAAATTTTTTCAAAACATTATCAATAGAATGTGAAGAGGTAACAGTGTTGACGTCGTGTCAAAGATGTCTCTGTGTTGTGTTGCAGAGAAATCTACTGAAGTTAGCATGCTAACTGACTAGCGCCGCTCTGTCCAGTCTTGTAATACTGCTTGTTCCTCTAGAGGTGACAGTGAGTCAGTGTAGCAGCAGTTCGAGTGTATTTTGTAGGGAAACATGTTATGATATTTGAGGGACAAAATCTTTGAAGTGTATCATTTGATCGGAAATTTAAAATGTGTTTTTGCTCAGCCAGGCACTGATCCTGGGGGTTTGGGTTTGAGTTCATGAACATGAAATGAAAAAACTACAGTGCAACAAGCATTGGCCACGTAGCGCATTGTCGTGTAATTTGATGGGTGTCATAACACACACTGGACGGGACACACAGACAGAAGTAGCCAGGGTAACTGGGATGGGCCAATCCAAGAAGTTAATGTGATAAAATTGTCGCTTTTCTAAAGAGTTGAGGCTGAAATATTGGACATAACCGTGCGTCATGAACCTGTAATGACGTGTGTCAAGACAGTGTGCGGGCTCCCATACTTCTAAACCTTAGCTAAAGCCTGGCTATTTCTTTAGATCCAAAACCCCAATCAATTTCTTTCCGTTATATATAATAACTGGTATGTTTTCAAGTTTGCTTCTTTGGCTGAGAAAGCTGCAGAGACAGCCTCGTCTAGTATTCAGTTTCTTCATCAGCCCCTTCATCAGTTTGCAGTTGTTTTGTTGTGATCATTCTATTTTCGGGACAATCTTTTATATCAGCTCTTTTATGTGATGTACTTAAATTGTTGTAATTAAATATATTACATTTTCGGACCAATCACAATGATTTCCTTTTCGTAAATTTATCCCCCTCTCTTGCTCAGAGATCTGTTTCTAAAAGACCATTTCATTAACTTTATCAATTTAGTTCAAAATTGAAAATCTAATTGAGAAATCGTTGTGATAACTGTGCGTATGCGTGTGTGTGTGTGGATATGCATATGTGTGAGCGTGCGTGTGTGTCCAGTGAATAAAAGAAAGCTTTTAATTGCATTGTTCTTTGATCAAGGCATGTTTATTAGTGGGTGAAAGTCACATTAACCTTTCCATCGGCCCTGACATTTCCTCTCTTCCTAAATGGAGAATTAAAGACCATTGGAAAGTCATTAGTGAAATTTACTGCTTCTGTTGGCTGGTCAGCCATTAGAGAGGCTGCAGGATCACAGAACACTGTTCACAATCTTCTGCCAAGTCACTTTTTTATCGTTTAAAGGAGAAGTACACGTGGACGAAAAGCTTTTCCTTCCAGAAGAACATTTATTTCTGTCAGATAGAAAGCTGAATAGGTGAGAATTACAGCTTAATTTCGCAGCAACCACAAACATTTCTACGAGAGACTTTCAGAGTTTCATCCTGTTCCAGGCTACGGAGGTGTGTTCCTGAGGGTTGCACCTACACAACAACATTCCTGTGGGAGTCAAACACCTCAGAAAGCCTCATTATATTCTACCAACATAAAAAATCCCTTTTGTCCAATCTGGATTAGTAGACTTTGTAAAATAGTTGTAAAAAAAACTAAATTTCTCAAAATGCTCTGCTCCTTTACCTCATTTTACATTTGAATGTAAGGAATGTTCACCCAGTAAGAGAATAATAATAGTGTGTTTGTGTTGCTCCCCTCGGCTTTATGGAGCTTTATTTCAGCTCAGTGTTTAGCTGTCCGACCCACAACTTTACTGTTTATTTTTATCTTCTAAATGTGATTTATGGTGTCATTAGATTTCTGCTAAAATACTGTTTTTGAAAGGCTAAATGCCAACAAATATGGATTGAATTGAAGGCTCTGAAATGATTGGGTCTGAAACAGGCCATCGAGGCCACCACTGGAATCTAATTCTACAAATGATATAATACCTACAATATTAGAGTAGCCTAATCTTTATCACAGTCTAATGTCGACATTATGAATGCTGTGGTACAGCCCTGCTTATAAGATATGAAAGTAATTCGATTTACCGCTTTCAATTATGTTCTCATATTTATTTCATTTTACAATGTCTACCTAATTTGGGACGTTTTGGAGGTCTCCAGCTCGTTGGGCATTAATACTGGTCTGATTTCTCTAGATCAGGAAAAGGCTTTTGACCGCGTTGAGCACAACTTCCTCTGGAAAGTGATGGAGAAGTTTGGGTTCAGCGCTGGTTTCATAGCTAAGAGGATGGTCTACACTGGGCGCCACAAGGGGTGCTGTTTATCCAGAGAGGAGGGGGGACAGGGCCTAGTCCACCTGGCCAGCCGAACAGCCACTTTTAGACTCCAGTTTTTACAGAAATATCTTACTGGTCCGGTGTGGAGAGATGTGGCCAGCAGTATTCTCAGACACGTGAGTAACCTGGGGCTGGATGCTGCTCTGACTCTCTGCACTGGTTGTTAAATGAGCCTCTAATTCACAGAGCCAGGCTGCACATTAGCAGCAGCGACACACCCGGCCTGATGGTGGCGCTGTGTAAGTCCAAGACCTTGTGCCTACAGCAGCTGGTAGATGCAGTGGGGCCAGACCTGAGCGATGCCCGGGCCCTGGGCTCTCTGCTGGGTATGACCTCTGTCCGGGTGGCCGAGAGGATCCTGGAGCTCTGGAGCCTCATTAAAGATTACAGCCATGGAAAGGCTTCTCCAGATCTACCTGAGCCCAGGGCTCGGAGAACTGACCGGCCCCCTGCTCAAGGTCAAAAACCCTGTCTCTTCACAAGGCGGATAAAACCACCTTTTATGGGAACTGTGTCAAACACATCCACAAAAAGTGGACTCAGTGACAGGCCCTCCACTGTGTGGAGTACCAGGCTGGGTGGAGGAAGCGGACCTGGCCCATAGTGGAGGATTTTATATAAACCTCCCCTAAAAAAGCGGACTGCCGTCCTCCAGTGGAGAGTTTTACATGGTGCTATCTCCTCAAATGCTTTTATCTCTGTTAATAATCCTGCTGTTTTTAACAAATGTTCTTTTTGTCATCTGCGCAAGACTGTTTTCCATGTTTTTACTGAGTGTAAGAGACTCACAGAGGTCTTCTCTCTCTTAACTTTGGTTTTTAGTCTTTTTAATGTAGTTTTTACTGAGAGTGTTTTTATCATGGGAGCTGCCTACAGAAAAGCTAACAAAGAAGAGTGGCAGCTCCTAAATTTCCTCTCAGGAGAAGCCAAGATGGCAATAAGCAAAAAAAACAGGGAAGGGCAAGAGGCCAAATCAGTGAGGCTGGGCAACATTAGAGCAAGACTCTGGCTCAAATTCTGATTTTATAAACATATAAACATATAATATATGTCGTGTGTTGAGAATAAACAACATAGTAAAAATACAACAAAAGATGGATCTGGATGTGGAGCTGAGGGCCACATGATCCGCTCCTGCCCGGGAGGGGGTCCGCTCGTGGCAGCTCCGGCTCCTGCCGGAGGTTCCGGTGGCCCCGCGGGCGGTGAACTCCCCCCGTGTTCTGGCAGCGCAACGCAGGAAGTGAGTGACAGTCAGAAGGAGGGAAAGAGAAATGAGGCTGAAGCAGCCAAAGAACATGTGTCAAAAAATGATCAAACGAAAAAAATAAATGAGAATGCAGGAAATAGAGTTAGTGAAGAAAATTAAACCTTGAACATTAACGAGTGATATGTCAGATGATGAGTTTTATGAAATATTCTGACTCCATACAGAGTCATGCTAAAGACTTCAGGAGAGAAAGCAGAGTGTCAGCTGAGTCAGAGAGACTTCCCTCTGACTCCAGCTGACATCAAGACGTTTCTGGAGGTCACTAAAGGAGCCAGACTCCCAGCAGTCGGCCGTCACTTCCCTGATCTCAGACTGTTCACTGAGTCAGCCAGACAGAGAATACAGGTACATCTGAGGGTGTGCTGTGAGTCCAGGAAATACACAGACTGAGGAAACTGATAGTGAGAATGAATGCCCAAATCATGAAGATGATTTATAAAAAGATTCTCTTTTTTACTGACCTGTTTTTTTTTGTGTTTTTTTTACTTCTGTCTCTTTTATTAATCCATGTCTGATTTTAATATCAGCATTATAAACTGAATGTCTTTTTAAACTCGTGGAGATTCAAAAGACAGACATAATGTTTGTACAGGTCACCCACCGCACAGAAGATAATGAAAGTGACTGGAGGAGGGCTTTTAACAGGGGGGTTGTTTTAAGCCACAAGTCCAGCTGCAGCGGAGGAGTGGGGATTTTATCTGACAGAAGTTATTTTACCATTTCCTTTTGAGGTGGAGGAAATCATTCCAGGTGTTTTACTAAAGGTCAAAGCAGAATATGAGAATGTGAACTAAAGGGACAAAGGAAGATCATTCATTCTTTATGAACGGGTCGTGGCTCTAAAACGTCGGACACGTCTGAGATCAGGAAGTTTGCTGCCGGTTTCTCAAGAGACCTCTTTAAGAGTGAGTGGTCAGATAATCCAGAGGTGCACAGCAGCTTCATCGGTGGTCTCCCTCAGTGTAGAATTGTGGACATTTTCACACAATAACCGGGCAGTGAGCAGCGAAGACCACTGTCTGTGTGTCCGACTCTTCCCCCTCTTGCTGCCGCTCCTCCCGCTGGGTGACACCCGCCCCTTCACTCAGTCCCACCTTCTGTCCGCTCCCAGAACATCCCTGAGGATAACTCACGGCTGCAGGAGCTGTTCACTGCCATGGGGAGGTTACAGAGCGGCAGAGCTGGATGGACGGCCTTCCTGTGGACTTCTATAAGTCCTGTTGGTCCGAGATAGGACAAGACCTGCTCGAGGTTTTAAATGAGAGACAGGAAGACTACATCTGAGCTGCAGGAGGGCCGGCATCACCCTGTTACCCAAGAAGGGAGACCTACAGCAGCTGAAACACTGGAGGCCAATTCGCCTGCTGTGTACGGATGATAAAATCCTGTTCAAGGCTCTGGTCCTGAGATTCAGAGAAGAGTGGCGTCCGTCATTCACCCTGACCGGACCTACTGTGTGCCCGGCAGGCTCATCAGTCACTGTAATTCAGGATGTTTTGGACCTTTCTAGTTCATTGGCTATAGAAACTGGTCTTCATTTCATAGACCAAGACAAGGCTTTTGACAGGGTTGAACGCAAATACCTAAGGCAAATCTTAGATGCTTTTAGGTTCAACCCAGGTTTTATAGCTAAGATCCGGGTTCTCTGTAGTGATATTGCGAGTGTTCTGAAAATGATTGCTCCTGTTAGCATTGAGAGGGGGGTGAGGCAGGGAGGCTCTCTCTCTGGCATCTTATATTCTTTAGCTATCAAGCCTCTGCTCCACAAACTCAGGAAAAACATTTGAATGCTGTACGGGGAAAGTTTTGGATCACTGGAAGAAAAAACTCACAGGACACGAATGCCAGCTTTTAAAATCTTTCTCTGACAGCACACTCACAATAAATGAAGAAGACCATTTACCTGCCACCGGATTTCAATCAGTATAAATATACACTTCATAGTGTCCAGTTATTTGTGTAAAACAATGTAGTCATTTTGTTTTAACAAGAGGAGCAACAAAGAGGACAAAAAGAGAAGAAGTCGGAGTTTATAACAGGGTACTCTACAGTGAAAAGAAAAACGGATTTCTTTTTGATATTCCCATAATAACACAATCAAGATCAAGCTATATTCACAGAAATTAATAATTTTAGCCGCATTTTATTTGCATTGAATTTCTTTAAATTCTGTTTAAAGATTATTTATTTTAAATGATGTTCGATCACTGCAGCTCAGAGTAGCATGAAGTGACTTTCTGATGATAATTGGAAATAAAAAGTATACCCTCTGTTGTTTTTTACGAGAACATTCAAAACCCAGACACTGTTTATCAGGCATGTTTACTTCTCTCTGCATACTTTGAACTTTTTAAGTGTAAACCATATTCACATTAGTTTGTACAGCTTCCTATTCTATTTGAGTTGTGTGGTTGTTATTGAATAAACTGGACTTGGTTTGGGATACAGACCTGTTGGATTTGTTGATGCAGTAAAGTCATTTTCAGTGTTTGCTGCTGCCACAGGACATCGTTGAGCACATCTTACAGTGAACAGGGCCCCCTGGTGGTGAACAACATGCTTCCACGTGCAGCTAAACTTTAAACATTACTTAATGTAGTGCTTTTTCAATTTGCTAACAAGCTACAGTGACACATACAGCACACTTATTGAAAACTGACACTTAAGAAGCAAAATCTGCACAACTCTAAACACACTTCTTTACATGATGTCACTCCTATGCCTTATTGGCCTAGTTACAGTCAGGTGCGAGCTAGACCTGCTCTATAACCTCTGTTATGTTAAACATGTCCTAAGAAATTGAAATTAGGTCGTATAAATCATGTGTGTGCCATACGTAGACACAATTGTTGTTGTTTTTTAAATATAAATTAATATAATCGATAATTAAAATAAAATGGAAAATGAAACGCTACAACTTAAACACCCCGTGGTGTGATAGAGGATGGCAGCTTCTTACAAGAAAGAGTTGATGTGTGTGTGTGTGTATGTGTGTGTGAGAGAGAGAGAGAAATCGAAAGAGAGAGACAGAGAGAGGGAGAGAGA
>CALSBV010000422.1:5973760-5987034 GCA_943590825.1 Bovichtus diacanthus
AGAGAGAGAAATCGAAAGAGAGAGACAGAGAGAGGGAGAGAGAGAGAAAGACAGACAGGGAGAGAGAGAGAGAGTGTGAGAGTGTGTGTGTGTGTGTGTGTGTGTGTGTGAGAGAGAGAGAGGAGACACAGAGAGAGACAAAGACAGACAGGAAGATAGAGAGACAAAGAGCGAGAGAGATAGAGAGAGAGAGAGAGAGAGAGAGAGAGAGGTGTTCTGGCAGCGGACAGAAGGTGGGACGGAGTGAAGGGGTGGGTGTCACCCAGCGGGAGGAGCGGCAGCAAGAGGAGGAAGAGTCGGACACACAGACAGCGGTCTTCGCTGCTCACTGCCCGGTTATTGAGTGAAAATGTCCACGATTCAAACGCTGAGAGCTTTTGTTAACCAGCGACTGGCTGCGGCTGTAGAAGAGATCTTCGGGCTGCTGGAAACGACCATATCAAACTACGAAGAAGAGATTGGTCGTCAGCGCAGGCTGCTGCAGGATGTTGTCAGAGCTGACATCCACAGAAACCAAGCAGGTCCGTGAACGTCGCTTCGCCGGTTAAAGCAGCCTGTAACAGATGCACGAGGCCACAGCTCTAAAATGGCTAACTGAATTGCACAGACGGTGTATCAGCCTGTTAGTGAAAGGCTGCTTGCCTCCCGCAGATGCGTCAATTTAAACCGGAAGTAGACGGATTTAGACCTTCATAATAAAAGCGCAAAGCAAGACCTTCAAATGAATGAATGAATGAAATGGAAGAGAGAGGCTCACCCTGCGAAAAAGTACTGAATTGTGTTGTCATATTAATGTGTGATACTGAAAGAGTATTTATTTAGCGGGGAAAAGGCCCAACAGTGCCTGGTCCCCAACTTCTCAAATGTTAATACTTTCTGGTTTTCTTAGTCTTCATGGTAAACACAAAATCATCTGCTCTGAAAAAAAGTATTATCAGCACATATTGCTGTGTGTTCATTTCATTTAATAGAAGCATTTTTTTTAATATAAAATGAGACTAAATATTACCTCCACACTGATGTCTCATTCCCAACTATTCTTTTATGGACACAACAATGTCATTAGGTGGTGGATGGTGGTGGTCTAGTGTCAGGCTTTCAAATAGAACACTGGAAGTTTGTGAGTTCAACACCAGGCTGCCACCATTGACTTCCTCAGCAAGTCACTTAACCCTGAGGTTCTCCAGAGGACTGTCCCTGTAGTTAGTCACTGTAAGTCGCTCTGGATAAGAGCATCTGATAAATGACCTGTGATGTAATTACGATGTGTGAATTCAAATAATTGTTCAAATGGATCATTTAATAAGAACATTTCAAGTATTATTAGAGCCAGTCCAATGCAGTGGCCTAGCTCTAGTTGTAATAATATTATCCTGTTATTATATTAATAGATATTAATATCGGTGTATATGTCGGCTGATGAGTAACATGAAAATTAAGTACAGAAATGCACAACTAGGTTTGAGGTCATTTAGAAACGGTATTACTATTACATATTCAGTCCACCAGTGAAAACTAACAAGTTGATTTTTACACCCCAATTACCCCCTTCATGTCCCGTCTTTATACTCTTATCCACGGCCTAGCCCGGCCTGACAGACACTAGCGGCTCCATTAGTCCGTTTATAAACATAAATATTGATTTCAATGTATTCTTTATATTGTGTTTTGTATTCCACAGCTATATCTCTCTCTTCTAGTGTCGATATATTTACTGTGTATTTTTTACTCGTCCGTCAGTTAGTTCATTAGATTGCTGAAACTCTGATATCTCTGCTGTCTTATAATGTGGGAGCTCAGATATCTGTTTCCTGTGACACTGGGGCTGTAAGGTCTGTGCAACGTTCCGTTTTGATAGTGTGTATGTTGCCCTGGGTCCGGGCGGCAGAGACGAAGGAATGACTCGTGTTTTAGTTTCGTCCTCCGCACCGACATAGGATGTCTCTGCCAGGACGGGAGCTTACAGTGGCTCGGATTCGAATTTCCCAGCACCGATAGTAACAGCGGTGTGGTGGAGCGCTGGGTCTAACCTGCGTAACGGCAGCAACAGAAACACACAATTTGACGATCCGGCGGAGACTCGGTTAAATTTGAACTATCTGACCGACTGACGATGAGAACGAAGCGATGCTGCCAGTCGTTTTCTCGTTTCTGCCACTTTTCATTTAGTCAGCACAAACTATGAAAGCGTGCAGGGATCATGATGTGATGTAGACGAGCTCTGAGTCTGAGTCAGGCAGCTGTTCTTCTTCTCCCTCTGTACTGAGGCAGACTGGAGCTACACTGACTCACTATCACCTCTAGAGGAACACGTGGTATTACAGGCTGGACGGAGCAGCTAGCTGTTAGCATGCTAACTTCAGGAGATATCTCTGCTACAGACACAGAGACGTCTTTAACGTCACCACTGTTACCTCTTCACACTCTGTACATAATGTTCACGACCGGAAAAACTGAAAATGGACCCACCTCTAATATCTAACACCAGTAACGGCCAAATTAAATCCAGTATTGGTCTGGCTATGAGTAGAACATCAACATCAATTGAATTACAATGAAATGTGTCACTCATTTGGTTTATAACCTGTTATAAAACTGCAATATGTCCTTCACAATGTTGGTGGCTTGTTTTATCAGAACAACATTCCAAAACCAAAATATGTTCAGTTTACTATCACATAATACAATGTCAAGCAGAAAATCACTTGTTCTGATTTTGTTCAGACGCATTTAACATTTGATGACAAACAATAACCAGGTTATAACCAGGCTTTGTTCATTTTACTGATCATTCAGTCTGTGAATCTGTGAATTTCACTGACACTCTAATCCTACCAAATTCAAAGTTAAACCTCTCTAATGTAGGTTACCAGACCACCAGAAATAGTGTGTTCCCAGCTAACCAGTGGTATTTCACTTTGTTCAGGGATTTGTATGTATATGACCAGTAATGTAATTGTAATTTAAATTGTGATTAATATTTTTGTGTTTGCTGTATTTGTGTTCTCAGTTCGGAGTTAAATGTGTCTCTAGCCTTCCCACAGGTTCTACATTATCTCTACAAACATAAAAAAAAATAATGTTCAAAGATTAAAATAGTCAACTAATATGATAAAGCTGGCATTCATAAGGCCATTACTTGGCTGTCAAAAGCTACCAGAAGGTGATAATACTTTTTTTCGCAGACCATGATTTGTTTAACTGTATTGTTGTGATGGAAACAAGCTGGTGGGAGGAAACATTTGCAAGACAGCGACTCACTGATACGACTCAATCTAAAGTAATTGTGTAGCAGGGATAGTTAAAAGCGACCAGCTACATAGCCTGCCATAGGTTGACATGCTTAAATACTTTAACATTAATGATAACAATAATCAGTTGGTTGACAGTGCCGCTCTTCACTTTGGGACGTTTGGCCGGAGATGAAGGAAAATTGTCTTTATGAATTAGGGATGTTAATATAAAATAATTAATCATTTAACCAAAGTTATACTATTAGTTCAAAACAGTTGAAAATATTTAAAATGTAAAAAGAAAAAGCTGAGCCAACTTAAATGAGAATAGCTGGTCAACCTTAAAGGGCCTGAGCCAGAGTTGTTGCTAACATCGGGGCAAACCCATCTCACTTTCATCAGCAGGTGGAATTTGTCTCGGGTCTTGAGGAGTTGTAGCATTTATTCTCCCACGCTGCACTGCTACATTACTGCTAACTTCATACTCACCTTAAGACACACGGTGGGCCGCCGGCCAGACAATACACTAGTGGAAACCAAGAGAGTCACGTAATGCCAATCAGACACACAGCTGACAAGCTTGCAGCTGAACTAATTGATGCGACAGAGACCTACTGGGAAAGTGGCTGCATGTGTCCACGACGACACATGCAGGTTGGCAGGTTGCCTGTTTTGTGCATACAATGCAGCAGGCGATAAATTATCATTTTGACCTGTTTGTGCACTGGGGTTTCATTACAGCTGGGCGGCTGGTGAGGGACTTCAACCACAGCAGCACCCCTGCATGCAAGGCACTTATCTTGTTAGTTCAGCTAACTAACCTTTTAAAAGCACTTGATAAATAAAATGTGTTATTATTATTATTATTATTAACGAGGGTGGGGGAAAAAAGTATTGCTATGGTTTATTTTATAGCTGTTTGTCTCTCTTTCATTTTTACCTCCAGATGTCCAAAAACTGATTGTCAGAAAAGAAGAGCAGCAGGAGTGGAGGCCCAGTGTGGACCAGCGCGACCCGGAGCCCCCGCACATTAAAGAGGAACAGGAGGAACTCTGGAGCGGTCAGGAGGGAGACGATATCACCACCAAGTTCCCGTGCACTGTTGTCTCTGTGAAAAGTGAAGATGAGGAGGAGAAAGCTCAGTCCTCACAGCTTCATCACAGACAAGCAGAGGAACGCAGGGAAGCGGAGCCTCCGGCCTGCAGCTCAGCTCAACGCATGGAAGCAGAAACTGACAGCAGTCATCAGCTGCTATCATTATACTGTTGCGAATCAGAGACTGAGGATAGTAATGACGATTGGAAGGAGACAAGAGAACAGGGGTCAGGTTCAGACACACGGAAAAATCATAAGAAGTCCCACGGCCACGAGAGGCCATTTAGTTGCACAGTTTGTGATAAAAGCTTTGGCTGCAAAGGAAATCTGCACGCCCACATGAGAAGCCATACAGGGGAAAAACCTTTCACCTGCACAGTTTGTAACAAAAGTTTTAGTGCAAAGGTAAATCTGAAGACTCACATGAGGAGTCATACCGGGGAGAAACCATTCAGCTGCTTATTGTGTAACAAAAGTTTTAGTCAGAAGAAGACATTAGTTATACACATGAGAAGTCATACTGGGGAGAAACCATTTGGTTGCACATTCTGTGGAAAACGTTTCAGTGAAAAGGGAACGCTGAAGAGACACATTAGAGTTCATACAGGAGAGAAACCGTACAGTTGCAGTGTTTGTGGACGGAATTTTAGTTTACTGTCACACGTTAAAAGCCATAAGTGTGCTGGTGCGAGCAGTAACAAGTGAATCTTCCTGCTTTGTGCTTTGGGTTAAGCTGTGTTCAGAACACAAAGGGCTCTGCTGCGTTTGGAAGACGATGAAGTGCCGCGCAGGAGGCCCTGGAGCAGTACTATAGTTAAGAATAATACAAGATAAAATTCTACAACTCTGGAAATGATCACGATGGCAATCTTTTTGTACTTCATCTCAACAGTTAACATATAAACAGTATACGTATAGCATTCATTTTAATGGGAACATGCACTTGCCAGTATTTGACTGAAGAGTTTGGGGTTTCTATATCGGAGCAAACAACAACTAAGAATCGTAAATACTATTAGTGTTGAGATACACCAGTATTGACAAAACAACCTGATATTTAAAAACTTAAATATTGATATCATGTTTATAATACACACATGATAATATCGAGTAAATAATCCAGCGCCTCTGATTGTAATTGTTCTTTTTGTACGCTTTCGTACAAAAGTCGCACAGACTCTCGCTCCGCCTCCCTGCACTCTATTTTTAGTGTAATTTATTTGTTAAAAAAGAGACAGAACCCACAATAAACAAAGTGAAAGATGAATTTGACTGAGAGCTTTATTTTTTAAATCTTCAATTGATATCACGATAATATCGTTGTAAATACTTTTGGCCCCAATAATCTGATATCGTGACTCCCCTAACAAATTGAATGAAGTAGAAAATCAGTCAAATAATATGTTATAAAAATATGCAACAAAATATTAATCATAAGTACTTTAAGAACAAAGTAATCTGATATTACCAATCAAGATAAATTGTCAACGTACTCGCTTCTTACGCCGTGTCGTCTGAACACATCTGAAGAAAAGTCTGCTGTCATAGAAAAGTGTGTGTGTCAGACAATCTTTCCTCAGTAGCATTCATGTTGCTCTCGGTTGTGCATGTGAAAAGTGACAGAAAGTGACTTATGTGAAGACGTGGTGCCTACTTCCTCCCCTCCGCACACCTGGCCAGTGCTGTAGGTGTGATTGGAATGTTGGTTCAGGAAAGTTACAAAAACCACTGGTCCGTGTATTCTGCCGTCAGAAAGGTGTGAGGGCGAGTTTTACATCCTGTTCAGTGATTCGACAATGCCCTTTGTGGGCCGCTGTCATCGCTGCAGACCCCTCGCACTGAGGTCAGTCCTCCCGGTCGACAGTCGTGCTGAGAGCCATCCCTCCCCCGCAGGGAGAGACAGAGAGCGCATTGAGTCCATGGCCCCAGGAAGTGGCGAGGTCCGGACTAGGAATGCTGTAAAGCTGAATATCCTGTCACACCAAGTGGCCGTTTAGTATAAAATTATAAACTGTTCATTATGAAACTGGCCTAGAGTCTAGACTGGAGCTTATTACCGGGAAACACTGGATTTATCATGGGAGATAAGCTGTGAGTTTTTCTTTTGTATCGAGCAGCGGAAAAGTTGTAGCATGACGTGTTTGAGTTAATTTGCCGACATACTGCGATGTGACTATTGCACACGCGCACAATGCAGTGTTAGTGCTGATACGAGATATCGTGCAGCCCTGGAGCTTTTTCTTTCACGACCCTGTGTTTTCTTGCTGAAGCATTTCGTGTTGGGAACTCACTACGGGAACATGAACACGGCAGTTGCTATGAGCACGGTATTCTATCACAGATACCGGTGTCTTCATACATTTCTAAAAATATATAGAGAGAAACATTGGTGAGAGAACTGTCTACAAGAAGAGAAACACTGTCTCATTACAAAGTCCACCACAGAGCACTGACAAGTTTATTTTTCCACTGCAAGATCCACTGCTAAGTAAGATATAAGTCACAATTTAAGGGATCCTTACCAGAAATATTTGTTATGTGTTCATTTGAAAAAAGCTAATATTGACTGATTAAATTAATGTGATTTTTTAAAACTCCGGTAGGCCCGGTTTGATGCAGTGCTAATGTTGGTCTGAACATGGCCTTACTGGGGCACTGCTGAGAGGGATTACTCAATCATACATGTGTTATAACTAACTGTGATACTGTTGCTCAAACAAATGCATTTTCACAAGTGTATTGAAAGATTTGTTTCTGTAGACTCATGAGCCTCAACTACATTTGTAAACCTCTGTGAATTCCTCTGGTTCATTGTGTTGGTCCAGCAGTCATTCAGACGTATGAAGGATGGATCAGGTCATTCTCAGTCGGAATATTTAAGTTATAAGTAAGTGTGAAAATCAATTTCAGAGTTTTATGTCCCTGTCAGCTGCCAAAGACTGGAGACGAAAAAACTCAGAATAGTCAAACCACATAGTGTCTCTCTTGTAATTGATCATTTCCCCACAATCCATTCAGTTCATGCCCATTCTGTGTGTGCACCCTGGTCATCCAGAGTCACTGGTCTTTTCCCCACCTGCAAACACAGAATGAAACATGTTTCAACATGTCGAAATGACATTTTTACTAGTTAAACATTTTTTATTTACACCCTTTTCTTCTCTTTTGGTATACTCAACACCAGTAAGCAGGTATGATTCACACAACCTCTCTGCGCACGCACACACACACACACACACAGTAGTGGGCAGCTTGGCCGGCTGCGCCTTTGAATAGCTGCTCAGAAAAGTGACACCGCTCTCTCCATATTTTTTAAGGTCAACCCAGATAAGTAATTCATGTTATGTCAATATGGCAATTGTATGATTGGCTGAATCGACGAGGAGGAAATGTACCTACTTGGCGTTTTTATTTTGAAATATACCTAATTGACGTTATATTTATTTTTGAAATGTGCCTACTTAGCGGGGCAGGCAGAGCATTTGTGGGGGGGGGGGGGGGGGCGGTGGTGCATTGCCTGCGCATATACTGGTATATTGGTATATATTGGTGGCACTAACACCACCAACACTATATTTAACATAACTGGGGATGAAGATTTATTCTCAAAGATTGGAGCCGGAAGTCGTCCTCTCTGCTGCGGGCAGAACACGGAAGCGAGTTGTTTTAGCTGCGTAGATCAATAACATGACGGTCTATGATTTAAACATGTCTAAAGTAGAGACGTTGAGAATGGTAGTGAATGAACGACTGACTGCGGCTGCTGGAGACATCTTTGGACTGTTTAAAAGAGCCATAGCAGAATACGAAGAAGAACTTTCCCGTTCAAAAGAGGAGACCGAGCGACAGCGGAAACTCCTGGACGCCGTGTTGAAGCCTGAAGTTCGCTTACACAGAGCAGGTTAGTGTTTGAACTTCGTTTATCTTCCTTTCATTTGTATTCCCGTGCCATGTGTTCATATGGAAAAGTCGGATATAATGTTTTTAATGTTAATCGGTGTTCATACGTATGATGACATTCCATTAGTTTGAAATTATGTTGCGTTCAAGGAAACCTTATTTGCATAATACCTTTGTGGCTGCTTTAAGATCTCTGCTGTCCTTTACTGTTTACATACATCTCTACTGTAGGCTGTACATTACTACAGTAGCTTTTCCACATCTAAAGGATCGGGGTTCGGGTTTTGCAATCGCCTAGTTAAGGGTCATGTTTCCGAGTGAAAATGATATCTGATATCAGCATGATTATCTGTGGTTTCTGAGGATGGGGAGGCACCATGTAGAGCTGAAACCTGGGTCAATCTATATAAACATAAAAGTTAAAGATGACGGACAGAAATCTGATCTCAATCATATCAGGCTGCAACGTCATCTGATTCAAATGTATTTATTAATTCAACTCATTGATCATCAATTCATTCTGTGGCTGAATTAACCACTTATTAATCAGCTCTTTAAACAAAAAAACACCTAATTATACAACATCTTACACTGTCTCCTACTGTGTATTGCAACTGTTGCACAACAATTTCGCTTGGGGATAAATAAAATTCTATCTTATCTCTTTAAATAAGAATGGTGTATATTTACCTCTTAGTTATATATAATAATATAATATAGTGTTTTTCATTTGCATTTTTGTTTATGTCAAGTTTTTTTGTGTCGACGGTAGTATTAAACACTCTGGGGCATGTACTGTCTGTGACTAAGATTGATCTTCTGACAGGTTAGTGGGGGCTGTGGCCCATCAGGTGCACAACAGAAGATGCATTGTAATGCTAATGATGCGTGGCTGTCTGTTTTGAATAGTGTGCTTTCAGAGTCTCCTTCTACAGGTTGCACAGGTTTGAAGAGGGCAACTCCCCTAAAACAGACCTGAGCTCAACAGAAGCAACAAAAAAAGAGATTGCTTGGAAAAACCAACAATGAACCAATTGGAATTTCCAACGTGGCAACAAATGACATGATAAATACGTCATATGTAATTCAAATCTAATAGCTGCCATGCGCAATTTTAAACGTGTGCACACAACTGAGTCTGGACATGTGTGGTGTATTCTTTGAATGCATCATGGCTCATGGTGTCAGATTGGCGGTTGTCAACATATGCTTTTAATCGAACCCCAGCAGCAAAACAGACCCAGAAAGCCACAGTGTAGTTAGAACAAAGTCTGCCTAAAACTGAGACTAACACGAGGAACTCTAACAGTGCAGATAAGTGGGCCTGCCACGATGTCTACTTTGTTGGACGATATATTGTCCCAGAAATAATTCCAACGAACGATATTATTGTCATATTAAGTCCATTTATGTCACTGATATATTGATAATATGACAGCATAATAATTAATGCAAGTACACCCGTTCAAAGAGCAATAAACGTTCAATTCTTAAGAATATTCAGGAATGTGCAAAACATTCAAATATACTAAATAAATAAAACATAAATAAAATGGACATAATTAAATATGAATGGTTTGGCACATATAGGCAATATACTGTCAATACAGTTTCTCAATGCTTAGGAGCTGTGCAAAGTCACAACATATAAGCTATAAGATAGATATAAGTAACTGCGAGGCTCCTCCCTCATATATCATACAATAAGTCAATAATGTAAGTACTGTGCCTGTAGATGGAGAGTCCTCCTCTCACTGCACTGTGCACCTATCACACACACACACACACACACACTAGAAACAGTGTAGGTCATTAGCTTGCTTTGAATCTGATTAAAACGGTTTCTGAATTACTGTCTTGATGGACATTTCTCAAGTAATGTTTTTCGCAATTCCACAATTATTATCAACAATAAATAAAAATACAATATCAAGTTTGCCTATTTGAGAGACTGAATTCAGCATTTTATGCCATGTTATGCTGGAACAACTACTAGGGCTGTACCTAAATCCAAATAGTTCCGATTGGAATCAGCTGTTCAATACGAAGATTTGACAAATCGTTTTTTTTCTCAACTCGGCAGGTCAGGGACGGCCTCTTGGTGTGAGAGGATCCTCTCCCTGACCCTCTCCTTGGACCCCGGCGGTCGTATTTTCATCCGCGGTGATGCATGTCAGTACTTTGCCGTACTTCGCCCGGACCTCGTCGCTCCCCGTGGCCGAAGTACTCGCTGCACCCCCCTCCTTACAGGGAGGGACGGGGACCACTGATCCCGGCGCAACTGTCCTCAGTGCGACGGGGGTCTGTGGCGATGTCGTCTTGAAACACGGACCCCATATCGTTTAACGTGCTTTGTGGGTGTGAATTCATATCTCTAGCCTACAATCACCTGTGGGAAACACTGTCCATGTGATTTCTTATCTGCAGCAATCCTGCTCATCTTGCTAGAATATAACTATATAATGGACAAAAAAAAAAAAACGACAGATGATTTCAGGGTTCAGTCCTAAACAATTAACGATTAATCGATTATCAAAGAAGTTGGCGATTACTTTTCTGTCAAAAAATAATTGCCTCGTTGCAGCTCTACCATACAGGACGTCCGGCCGGTGCTACTCTGCTGACACTCTGCTGACACTCTGCTGCCCTGTCGTGTCCCCTCTTCTCACACACACTTTGCTGCGTTCATGCTGTACCTGGTGTGTTTGGGCTGTGTTCAATATATAATCACATCTTCCCCAAACGTGTCGTCATTAACTTGTTTGTTTTTCAGTGTTATCTGCAGATGTTCAGCAGGACCCAGAGCCCCCACACATCAAAGAGGTTCGGGAGCAACTCTGGAGCGAAGATGATGAAGAGAAAGCTAAGTCCTCACAGCTTCATCAGAGACCAGAAGAGAACAGAGAGGCAGGGCCTCCAGCCTATAGCTCCGCTCCGCAGATGGAAATAGAGAGGGATGGAGAATCAGAACCAACCAGGAGCTTAGATCCAGAGAGTTGTTCACAGCCAGCTAATGAAGACGAGACTCCACTCTCTTCCAAACAAGCTGCGAAATTAAAGCCAATCCAGACAGCTGTATCCGTCAGTCAACCAGCTAGGAATGACAGGACTTCAGACTCTGGTGTGCCCGAGACTGAAAACAGTGATGATGATTTGGTGGAGACGAGGAAACCTCAGTCAGTTTCAAAAGCACTGACAATCAATGGCGTTCCTGAAGGTGACAAAGAAGGTAACACTGGCAGGAAGGTTTTCAGTTGCTCTGAGTGTGGTAAAACATTTGAACCCAAAGATGGCGTGCAGAGTCGCAGGAGAAAAAGTCTTCCGTTGGTTTGCTCCGTTTGTGTTCAAAAATCCAAACAGAGTGCATGTTTAGTCACGTATAAGATAACTCCGTCAGGGCGGAAAACCTTTGGATGTTCAGTCTGTAAGAAACACTTTAGCTATAAAGGAGATGCTGTGAGACACATGAGAATTCACACTGGGGAGAAACCCTTCAGCTGCTCAGTTTGTGGTAAAAGATTCTCTCAGAGCACAGGTCTGTGCTCACACATGAGAACCCACACAGGAGAGAAGCCATACAGCTGCTCTCTGTGTCACAAATGCTTCATCCGCAGTGGAATTCTGGCCAGACACATGAGAGTCCATACAGGAGAAAAGCCTTACAGCTGCTCAAAGTGCAACACAAGTTTTACTCTGAGTCAGTCATTGTTAAAACACATGAGGATCCATACAGGAGAGAAACCATTCACCTGCTCAGTTTGTGATAAAAAATTCATACAAAAGGGACATCTGACACAACACATGACACTCCACACAGGGGAGAAGTCTTTCAGTTGCCCTGTTTGTGGGAGAGAATTCACTAGACGGTCCCGTGTGAAAAACCATAAGTGTGTTACTGAGAGCGGAAGCAGGAAATGAAACTTTGAACTGCAACAGAGAAACTATGAACGTCTTACTATCCACCCGAGATGGATAAAGTGGTTGATGTAGGAACAACATGAATGTATGTAAATATTGAAATATTGTACGCAAATGGGCTGCTATATTTTTTATATATATATATATATATTATATATTTTGTATTATATATATTATATATTTTTATATATATATATCTATATATATACATACATATAAATATATATCTCTAAATAAATAAATATACTGTATATATACATTTAATTTATATAGTTTAATGATGAGTCTGTTCGTCTCAACAATGAATCTGTTTCAACATTTGAAAGTGATACAATATCACACTCGTCACATTTTTGCCGATGTCCACCAAAAGTTTCCCCAGCTGAAACCAGGCCAGGCGCCCAGTGAGAGGCTTTGGAGGCGCAGCGTTTTGTCAGCTGAGACGTTTCAGTTGCGTCTTGTTGCTATGCTGCGGAACATCCGTGGAAGTAAGAATGTCGGTGCACAGATGGTCTATGTGGGTCCAAGAGATTTTGTGGTCGTGGGAACGTGTTGGCGAGCAACACCGTATGGGTTAAGAACTGAAGCTAGACAGAGCCTGGTTCTTATTTGGTATTTGTCCCGACCCTCCTCCACTGTGATTGGGCGGCTGGGTAAAAAGTGACGAGCGCAGTATTTCACTCGGCTGAACATTTTTCAGCTCGGGGTCTCTGTCCTTTTTAAAAGTGTCCTTGAGTGTTTGTGTCTTCGGTGCAGCTTTTGGTTACCTGAATGAACTGCATTGTGTAGTTCCGTTATCTGTACATCTTTTGTGCAGATAGCATTGCTAAATTACTCTCTTTGGCTCTTAGCTGACGTTGCTCTGCCAACGGTGAAAACATGCAAACACCCCCCCCCCCAAAAAAAATTGATTGCTGTTGGAAATTAAATGTATGCTTTGCGGCCTTGACGCTTGAATGTAACTGCGTGATGAATAAGTATAACCAATGTGATTAAGCTAAAACGGGCTTATATGAAATGTACACTGAGACAGGGAAGACAGTCATTTATACCAGATAGCTATTAGGCTCTGATGGATAAAATGTATGTAACCTTTAGTCTAGTGTTGAAGGATTTAGCTGTTATGAC
>CALSBV010000422.1:6002784-6016033 GCA_943590825.1 Bovichtus diacanthus
GGAGCACCCAAACCCCTCCACCACGGTAAGGTGATGGTTCTCGGGGTATCCACTATGCTAGGACACCCCAAATCAGACTTAATATTTAGAAAAAGTAAACCCAGGGGCCAGCCTTCATCTCAGAATCGAATCACATGAACAAGACTTTTGAAGAATTTTAGTGATAATAAACTTTGAATTTTGTTTTTGTGAACAACACCTTTATTCCTGGTTAATGGAGTTCAACACCAGCCCATGCATACATATATTAAACTAAACATTAAGTATTACTTAAATATTTAAAGTCCAGGCACATTTTAGAGAATGTAAAAATACTCTACTATGATACATATGTTGTTCAACATGGTTTCCTACATTGAAACAAGTAAAAAAACACAACTCTGGAAGCATACAGTATGTACTCTTTCTCCCTCATTGAGAAATTCTGAATTAGGCCTTGTCCCGCCCACCACTGCTCATATTACATGTTGTACTACCTTGTCATTTCAAGTGTTAATTGAAAAAATAAATGTTATTTTACCTAATCTATCTCGGGGGAGGTACATTTGAATCTCAGATTTTAGAGAAGTGCGCAGACATCCGCCTCACAAGTGCATGGCTTCTCTCTCGTGTGCAGCTGTACGTGTCTTTTAAGAAGTCCTTTCATCATTGAAACATCCCCCACATATTGAGCAGCTACATGGTTTCTCTGTTGAGTCCTCATCAGGTGACCAAACTTTATTTCCACATAGAGAGCTGAAGGGTTTCTCCTCGGCGTGACTTGATCCACACTCCTCTCCTGTGGAAAGGTTTGTCGCACAGTGAGCAGCAGTAGGGTTTCTCTCCTGTGGGGGTTATCATGTGTTCAATCAATGATCGGCGCTGTTTGAAAACCTCTATGTGAAGGTTCATGTGTGAACGTAATGTTGGTCTATGAGTGACATATTGGACACATTTTGACATGACATGACAGGTCATTTAGCAGACTTACAGTGACTAACTACAGGGACAGTCCTCTGGAGCAACTCAGGGTTAAGAGTCTTGCTCAGGGGCTCAATGGTGGCAGCCTGGTGTTGAACTCACCAACTTCCAGTGTTCTATTTGAAAGACTGACACTAGACCACTAGACTACCACCTGATAAAGGATTCACATTGCATGTGGTATATACTTCTCTTGGAGCAAAGTCATTTTTCAAAGCATTTAAATGTGACCGAGGTTCCCTGTTCTTTCTGCAAACATAATCACTGTCCTCAGCCTCAGCTTCAGCGGAGACGGAACTGCGGTCGCCACGATCTGGATCGGAGTTGCTGGCTGGTTCCGATCCTCCACAATCCTCTCCACCAGCTGCTGTTTTCATCTGCTCATCAGCTTGTCTTTGAAGAAGCTGCGAGCGCGGAGATTTCTCCTCTTCATCTTCAATGTCGTGAATGTTAACTTTGTGTTATCATCTCCCTCCTGACCGCGCCAGAGTTCCTCGTGATCGACGCTCCTGCTGCTCAGAGGGAACCTCTTCTTTACACACCAACACTTGCTGCAGGTCTTCAGGTGAGACAGAAATAAGACACAAGGAACACTTTATTGCCCTCCTCAGACATACAAGCTGTTACATTGCTGGCTTCATCTATCGGCGATGGTGTTTTTTGGCTTCCAAACAAAAGTCTCCGTTATGTAATGGCTTTATTTAGACACGACAGTACCATCACAGTTAGAGGTGCAATGCTCTTGTCAATACATTTATATATAACAGAGGGAGCAGTGCAGTTGCTGGAGAACAGAACAGTATTTACCCCTTTGGGAACTTTTCCTGTTTTAACACGGAATCTGTGAGAAAGCCCCTTGCACACTTTCTTCTGTTGCACCGGTGGCACTTAATTAAAAATGGGGATACTTTTATGATGACCGGGCGGGTTTCAGGCTCTCATTGGAATACTTTTTGTCAGTAAAATCTGGCAACACTGACACAATCCATACATATACATCACATACATACACTTCACACTCACACTTGCCAAATACATGAACTCTCTGTCTCGTCTCCTTGTCCATTCAGTAAGACACAACAATAGAGATGTTCCAAGCCGATCTGTGCATCTTTGTTTATGGATCAATGTCTGCTAACATGAACCCTGATTGAGTGCAGATCATTTCTTTACTGAACTCAGCCTGCTAGTCTTGCAGCGCAGCGCTCCTTCATAACTGTGCAGCTACTTCACTACAAACGCGAGTGAACATGACAATCCTAATGTGAACAATGCATGGATTCAGTCTGGCGCCCTCCCCTGGCTCTTTATCATTAGGAAAGTGCAGAGTACGTAATATTTTGGTAGCAGCTTGTCATTTTTTAGTCTGCACGGACCATTCCTATCAATGATAATGTCAGATGATCAAATTCATACTGTTGAACCAGGGCCTTCAGTATTTGCTCATTAGCTCATGAAAATAAAGCGGAGCTGTGTTTCTGATGTTCAGGCGGGTGTCAGGCTCTCATTGGGAATACTTTATGTCAATAAAATCTGACATAATCCACTGCACTCCTCTTGTTTGAGCACTCAGAAGGCATCGCTTGTAGGCAGATCTTATATTGTATGGTCTATTCTTTTGAGTTATTTTTGTATTGTTTGTTAAATATTATCATTGGAGGTAGTGTTGGTGTTGCGAAGTGCTACAGGCTGTATCTGCATTTGTCACCTGAGAGATTGCAAGCATGTCCATTGGACGCGGTTGGATGATACTCAGGCACAAACTAATTCATTTGATTGGACTGAGACTAACAGATGAAGAAACACAGGCAAGAATGTCGGCACAGACACACTGCATGTCAAAGACAATACAAACAGAAAGAGCAACAAAAGAGAAAGGCCAGACACCAGCGGACCTCCAGGCCGAAACAGTAGCAAGCATACCTAGCTGCTGAGTCGGAGAAGAAGCTGCTGGCTGGACACGACTCTGCATGGCGTGGTAGGGCAGCGGGTGCCACACGCACCTGTGGTTTGTTTTCATGTTTGCTCTCCGTGAGCGGCTGGTACGCTCTGCATCTCACATCGCGGATGAGAAGACGAATAGATTGAGCTGCAACAAGGCAGAGATGCTCATCAAAAACATGCATCTCGCTAAGTAGTAGGCTATGAGCTACCAGATATCTTTTTCTTCTTCTTAATATCTTTTGTTTTGTAAAGAGGCCCATGTTCAGTCCCATGTTCCACTGTTAGTTTGTGCTAACCAAAGGTGAAAGATAGAGACCTATAAAGACCTATTTATTTTTGTATTTATTAGTTATTTATTCATTATTTTAATTTAACTTTTCTAATCGCTTTTACATTTACAATTTATATTTCACAAAAATAACGTTTTTGTTGGGCTACTTCGAACATTTTCTTATTGAGTGGTTAAAAGGCTTTGAAAGCAGTTTTTTTTTCATGTGAAAGAAGGTGATAATAAAGGGTTATTTCATACATTTTTATGATGGATTATCTGCTCATTCTATAATAGTTGAATGACTGAGCGACTTTAAAACAGTTCAGTTATTTTTTTTTGTAAAGATTTGCTTGTTTCCCCAGCACAACAGTGGGAATAAACAACAACAACAACGGTATCGGCTATTAGCCAAGTTGTTATTTTAAACATGAGTATCAGCCCAGAATTTTACTTCTGGTGCATTTCTACCAGTAATATGAAAACAGTGCATAATTAAGGTTATGAAACGAGTGCAGGCCACATTCTGCACACACTGTGGAACAAGCAGTCAAATGTTTGTGCAAGTTATTCCTTTATGTCACTGCAGCTTTGTTTTAATCAAAATTCCTATATTTAACTTGTGCATCTGGTTGTGTGTATATTATTCTAAGATTGTCCCCAGACTAAAATTACTTTGCATGGATATTTTTTCATTTGTAAAATAATCTCACACATAGAATTATGAAGTATACTACATTATTCATTACAGTCCAGTACACCATGCAGAGTAGTTACCCCTTAATAACACTGACATGTTATGTAAGCCATTTTTATTACCGCAACTTGAGCATTGACTTGAAGTGCTACTTATCCTCAGATCACTTCATATAGAGCCACTGGGGATTCTTGTGTTGCCCACCTACACCTGCAGATACATTTGGGCTTGAGCGAAGGAGGAGTGTGTTTAACGGGGTGTGTGGTGATCACAGTACTAACATCAAGGTTTTTAACGTATGACAAGAGAAAGCAAAATGACAAAAGGACTTTTATATCCCCACGAGGCTATGTTATAGTTATTGTTAGAGCTTTTTCCCTGCAGTCGTGCAATTTTTGGACATGAACTCATCAATTTGCTGTCTCATTATGTTTCCTGCGATTTTTCAGGAAAGCAGACATTTGCGTTGCAATATTCACAACAGACTGATCAAGGAATATGGATCTCTGTCACATTTCCCCATTTATGACTTCAGAATTCGTACACTTCGAGCAAATTATCTTGGAAATGAGGTTCTTGTGAACTTCGACCAAATGACTCGCATCACATTTCAGGTAAGTACTGTATTATTATGGGACATAAACAAGGTTAGAGTCACTTACTAACTGGGCCTATTTTCATTTCTAGTATAATAATTAGATAGTCCATTCATGAAACCTAATAATGAAACTGCAGCTACATATGAACTAATTTCACGATACAACATCTTTACTAAATATGAATGGCTATGATAACTTTATTGTTTCTCAGCGTAGACTGCAGTTCCACAGCGATGACCAAGCAGCTCATTGCCAATTTAAAACTCTTACGTGCAGATTTTGTCAGGTAGACAAGATGAAATAAATATGCCAGAGGATATACCATGAGCTAAGACAATATATATATTACTAGAGAATCTTGAATTTGATTACTTTGGGCCAATGCCCGCGTGAATAATTGAAGCAGGGAATCATACTTTCCTGAGTAAAGATACTTTACAAATACAATATTTATTCAGAGTATACATGGAAACTCAAATGTTGTTCCTCCTCTCCACATTTTATTACGCAGGAGAGACAGCATCATTACTTCACTCACGGTACAAGAAGATGTATTGTAAGCAACGTCGTAGTAATTCAAATTCAAAATAGCTAAAAACATTTCTGGAGAGTAAAGCAATATCTTTTTCCTCTTCAATGCTAGCTAAAAATACCAAGCAAATCATATGATATCAAGAATAGAGAACTTTAAAGTTTGATAATGCAATGTATTAGAAAACTAGCAAATGAAACAACACTTGCAATAATGAGACATCTTTTACATGACAAGTGCATGTGCACATAACATTGCGTACAGGCAGTGCACTACATCTCGCCTCATCTCTTCCTGCTTCTGTGTCCCTGCTGAGAAACTGCCACCATGTGTTTATGACATTTGCAGGGGACATTTGTGTGGAGCCAAATATGTAGCAAAAATGATTAGCTAATGTGTGTGTGTAGAGTTGTGAAACTACTTCTCGTTCTGTATGTGTGTTCAAATGTGTGAATGTGTCCACAGTTCATTCATGAGTCCTCAGGTGTGTGAATATGTCCACACATTTATACATGTTGGTATATGTAAGTGTGTGTAAGATTTTTATTTTTCTTGAATACTCATGAACTCAATGTAAATGGCCTTTTATTAATAAGTATAACATTGACGTATTCAGCTTGAAGAGCTGGAAAAACAGGAGTCTTTTTTTCCACTGAATGATTGTATTGCTTTAATAGAGCTCAAATTATATCGAACTTAAGAGTTTTGGGGGTTTTCAAGTATTAGGTTTTGAGTCATTTAGAGAGAAATTTAACATCTTGGATAAACATCTGTAGTATCTTTATTGGTGACACACAGAGGATGAGAGACTATAACCAGGTTCAAACTGAACACATAGTGGTACAAACCTGTTATATTTTCACTGGATTTTACCTTTCTGTTTCTAAAAGTTGCCTTTTGCTAAGTTGAATACACACTTGCAGTTTCAAATGTGTCTTCTTTTCAACAAAAATTCCAGCTTCAGCAACAAAAAACAATTTCTTCTGCATTTATTTAGTGGCAAACCAGATGTGGCTGGGCTCATTTCCATCTGTGGTCACACCAAGCCAACATTAAAGTACTAGAGGCAACGGAGCCGCCCGCTGTGTCGCCTCATGTCGCCTTAGTCTTGGCCAAAAAGTCGCACTTGAACACGACGCAATGACTACAGCCAACGGCCAACAAGCACGTACGTACTGCGCCTGCGTGAGTGCCAATAACTCTCCACTCCAGCAGGCGGCACTAGTCTGTATTTGTCGTTCAAATATGCGTATATAAATAGCGCTTTGCTTCCATTTTCATCGTGCTGATCAGTCGGTCTTCATCTGTGTGTGCCCTCTTGACTTCAGTCGTGTGTTTGCTTACCTCACTTCCGTTTCGCTTCTCGTGCACTAATTGGCTGAAGCTGAACAGCCAATCCGAGTGATTTATTTTGCCGGCAAGGGATGAAAAATGCCGACAGTACTGGCAGATGCCTTCAGTGAATACCTGCTTGGACTTTTCACTCATTCATAAAAAGCCATTAACATTGAGGTTTTTTACTGCACATTTTCAGATTTTTATACACGTGTATAAATCTTATGGACCTGTATAAATGAGTTCAGGGATTCCTGTACTCACTCACAAATCTGAGCACTCATTTACAAATCTGAGTACAAATTGAGATACAGGTTGACAACTCTTGCGACATATTAACACATTAATCTTCTTGGAATGTTCTGAACAAGGACCAAACACACAGTTTAGGTTGGACTGAGCTAGTAGGCTACTAGCAAGACTTGCTAACCAAGACTTGCTAATGAAGAACTACTCCACTGAGCAAAGAATTCATGGTCACTAGCATTAGAGGCTGTTAGTGCTGTTGGTGTGCAGTCCCGAGCGTGGGTGAGCCATTGTGCTGTTATTGTTGTTGTTGCTCCGGCTGCAGTTGTCCTTACCCCCTGTGGAGGCACTGCTCTCAAAAGGATGGGTCTTGCCTTGCTCTTCTTTCATGAAGAGGTCTATCAATAGAATCTTCTCCTTGTGGATCTGGAGGCTGATGTCTTTAGGGATGTCTGGAATCAGCCAGTCCACAACGTCGCTCATCAGCATCACGACATTCTGGAAGAGAGAAATGGAACAGAATCATGTCATCTACATGTTTACATTAGAGGTCATTTAGCAGATTAGCAGCTGTTATCCAGAGCGACTTGCAGTGAGCTAACTTCCGGTCTTCTATTTGAGGCCTGGCCACTAGACCACTAGATTACCACCACCTTATTATTTTCTCTTATCAATTACAGCAATTTAGAATCTAGATTATTCCATCTCTATACTACCGGTATATGAAAATGCATGTGATGTAGTGTGCAAACCTTATAACATAAAGTAGAGAAGTAGTTACAGAAAACATGTAGAGGCCAGTGATTAATAATTGTAAGCAATGTCTACTGTGGTTGCCCTGTAAAATGTGACAATGTTTATGAAATACGTGATTCAAAAATACTTATTGTACGCTTCAGTCTATCAATGCCAGAGTATTTATTATGAAAAGTTCTTAGTAATCTATTTCCTACTTTTCTCTATGTTTTACTTTACCTGGAAAACAATGACAAATGCCAGTCGGACAGCCAGCACTGCCCAGAATTCCTTTGAGATCTCATATGGAGTTGCTGACCAAGGGGGTTCTCTGTAGTCCTTATACCTTAGAGACAGAGCATTTGTTTGGTTTGGTTTCACTTCTGAATAACATTTCTTTCTTACAATATTATCCACCCGAGTGTAATCCTGTGACCCAGAGTTCCACAGAACTTCATCAACTTCATTGAATATTGGAATCTCCCAACACAGTGTCAGGATGTCATGGCAACGGATGTTCTGTGTTTTTCTAAATATCAGACTGGAAGGCTTTTACTCAAAGCTGTCGTCAGAGTGATTCCTGAAATCCATCAAATCTGTCAGAACATTTTTTTAGAAGTGAAAGTCCGAGCCGTGCTTCCTTTAGAGAGTCCAAATATTGCTGACTCAAGCGCATGGAAGCGTATCCCTATAAAAGATAACGGCTCAAACAACTGGATGGCAGATGCATACACCCACACCTCTTCAAAATCATGCTTGATTTACTCACAGCTGGCACACAATTGATACCTTCAGTATTTATTTTAATCTTCCAACACAATGTTGGAATTCAAGGGTTTCTTTTTCCTACATCAATGCCTGTGGTCACTAAAATGCAAAAATGTGCTTGTCACATCCATTTTATTTGTCCCAGATTTTCAGCCCCATATACATGTTAGCTGTAAACAACTCACTTGATTAATTGTATCAGGTAACACATTTCAAATGACAGTGGTATATTGATGTTTAAATGCTAAACATGGTTTTATCATGATTGATTTCCCACCTGCACATCTCAACGTGGTAGCCGAGGTGCAACGGCTCCATGGTTTCTTTGCCTTCCTGGAAGTGGCTGACATTAAAATAGGACAGCGTGTGGTTGACAAATCCATGCATGGAGCCATCGGGGCTGTACATGTACTGGTAGACCATCCGAGGGATGAAGTCTGACGTGAAGGAGATGACAAATGCCTAGGAATTGTGGTTTGGGAGGTGGAGGTAGGGGTGGGGATTCAGAGGTTAGGGACAGAAATGGGAGTTAAAATGTGTGTGGAATGTAACAACATGCAGTGTCATGTTGAAATGAAACAATCCACTGAACTGTAGTGGTTGAGTTGAAGATGTTTCATCAGTCAGGCTTCATCGGTTCTACTGGCTGGGAGTCCCTCACAACTCTAAACATAGTTCACATCTTGCTTATCAAATGGCCAGCAGTCATTTATCATTTAAAATAAATGTTTAAAAGATAAATAGAGCTACCTAAATTAATAAACCTCTCAGGTTTGTACCTATAAACGAAAGTGTGGTTGAGTTATCAAACAGGCTCAATCTAAGGTTGGCTATCTGACAGAGCAGGAAGTCAGTCATAGTTTAGGATAATATGGGGCCAACACCTCGTTTTCCCCCTGCACTTTACATTATCCAGCTTTCCTTTGTGATATTCAATAAAAGAATAGAAAAAAAAGCCACCTTCATTTTGCTTTGCGTTTCTTTCTTAACAGAAAGCAGTATGACAGTTAAATGTACTTGGCATGCCTGATATAATTCAAGTTCAGCATCACGCATTGCCGACTTTTCTACTAATGAGTGAATGTAAACTCATCATGCTGAATGTGGCTGTTTACAGTTTGGAATCTTCAGTCCATCACCTTGTTTCCATCTATTACTGTAATATGATTATTAAGAGTTGGTTCATCGAGATAAGCAGTAGGAGGCGCCAATTTTCCAGTCAGAAAACCATTTTACCATTGAAGAAGAAGAGGGCGCAACAAGATGAGGTAATTAAAAGTTTATATCGGTTAAACTTAAAATCGCTAAATTAGTTTCCATTGCACTTTCTCGCAGTTTGCTTTTTCACCAACACCAACTTTTCCACTTCAGTCAAGCATTAAAACTTTTTTTTAAAACTTTGAGTTTTCCGAATTTTCTGCATTTCCACTCATGTTCATTTATGCGCAAAATGAAAATGTGCATAAAAAGTTCTCTTACCATTTTTCAAAATGGCAACACATTGTTCAAGATAGAGTGTAATAATGAATAAAGTTGTGTTTATGAATACATGCTTTGCTGAGAAGCAAATGTGATATGAATATGGGGGAAATTGCATAGAGTTAAAGTGAGTGAGTCTTTTAAATAATATTTATATTTGTATTATTATTTCATTATCGTCAGTCATCACTTGTGTCTCAGCGGGACTTTCATCAGCGTTTGTCTTGCTAATTATTAGGCTAGCAGTCTGTAGCAGACCAATATTGGCTAGCTTGATAGTACGTGCTAGCGTTACCGATAGTTTGCTAGCTAAATTCAGAGTTTATTGTTCAACAATCTCGTTGTTCTTTTTGTTTTGCAAGATACGAGGAAATTTCAAAAAAGTAAAAGTGAGAAAAAGAATGACTCCTTCTTCAAATCAAGTAGTATATAGTATAGCATATAGGTGGATTTATAGTGACATTAATCTCTATAAACAGATTGTGCATATGAATGCAGAATCCGTTGGCACTGAGACTAGATATTGGTATTGGAAGAGTTTATAGTCCCTTTGTAGTCTGAGAAGTAGTGATCGATCACGTTTGAGTGGGCTTTGGTTGAATGCAAGTTAGTCTGTGTAAAGAGCAAAAGAGGTGGAAATTAGTCGAAATGCAATCAGGGAACTCATCGTCTAACGTCTGACTATGATTTACCTTTTTATTAGCTAAAAATAAACTGTTAACTGAGTGTAAACTGTCTACTTGTGAAACAATTGGTAAGTGGATGTCGTCTCTCAATTCCAGTTGCTAATCAGACTGTAAACAATGAGCAGTGCACAGGAGGGGCGGGCGATATGACCTGCAACTTATATCTTATGTCTCTTTATGCTCTTTTGGCAATGTAAGGGAACATATCTTAAGAAATAAAATAAAAGTGCTACATCATTTACATTACATTACATTACACTACATCTTTGAAGAAACCAAAGCTTATATAAACTTTAACATCTCAACAATATACCACTCTACGCCTATATACAGTCTATGACCCTAACCCACATGTAGAGTGAAACGATTTTGGGCCAATACTGTGTTGAAAATGATCTGTTGAGGCTTGGCAGTAACAACGCTGTCTGTGTGCACACCACATGAGAGCGAGCAGCGGCAGTTCAGCGGTCACACACACAAGTTAAGGTAGCCTGTACATAACCATAGACAGTATAACCTGTGTGGGTGTAACGTAGTTCATTGAGTGTTGTTGCAAGTAGATCGCCCTTGTGTTTGTGCTTGAACCTAAACTTTTGTGTCTATTACGGTAACAACGGTATTGCAAAATACGTGTCGTGGCAGAATGTGACACTGGTGACCGTGATGAAAATGGTATACTCCCCTAGCACACGGAAGAGGAAATCTAGGCCCGGTAATCCGCTGGCTACACTGGAAACCACCCTAAAAAATAGATAGAAATCTGTGCTATTGCATAACAATTGCCCCTCATGCCCATTTATAAACATACAGTATGAGTTTGATAATGTATGCTGTATGTTGTAATCAAAAACTGCAAGGTAAATGTGCATCAACTCAGTAGATCACAACAACAGTCGTAACACAGATTGATGTTCCTGCACTGTGCTGATCACAAAGAGTGGAGCCTGGAAAATGAGATGTACAGAACTTACCCACTCAGACCTGCACCTTCAGTTCAATTCTAACCATCCACTTGAACCTAAATCAGGTGGGATTCAAACATTGAACCAAATCCGAGAAATGACAGATGCTGGGGCTAAAACCAAGGACAGAAAAACATCCAACACACTCCAGAAACCTCTGATTTTCCTGACTTGGTTCAACCATCTACAGCTCATTTATAACACAGGCATAGTACTTCAGTCTTCTTGTACTTATTTACCAACCTAACTTTTTGGCACTCAATTGATGTGATGAACGTCGTTTTATCAGTCCTTTTTCATTGCGCATTAGTAAACAACCAGTTCAGATGCATTCAAAGCTCTGACAAAGCCAGTAACAGTGGGTTGAGATTGTTTGTGTCAAATATGCTGATACAGACTGGTTTAGTTTTAGAATTCAGCCTGACATTGGGACATTGTGGTCGCTTCTGTGTAGATCTGTGGATGTGATTCATCACGTCGTAAGATATCACGGTGAAATGAAAGCCAATCCACAGATCATCAGAGCTCAAAGCGATTGATGAACGATGACAATGAAGACGACAGGGTCCACCATCAAGTTAAGTAACACCATTCAAAGTTACCCTCAAGAAGATTGGTCAGCACATGTGGTGGTTATGGGCTTATTAAATGTGATCATAAAAATCTAATTTTTAAGGACATCTGTGTGTTCCAGCTCACTCATGGTAGATTCAGCCTCCAGATGTTTTAGTGTAGCAGACAGAGCTGCTTTTCTGCGTCCAGCAGCCTCAATGGGCCAGGTGGTCACTGAGTCTGAATTTTGTTCTCATTTTCGATTCACTCACAATCTCTGACAGTGTGCCAATTAGCATTAAAGTTTACTATTGTACTTTACGGACGTCGGTTTACAATTTTGCACTTGGATGTGAACGTAAACACCCTCAAATTGAAGCGTGTCACTACATTGTTTTTAAATCAGTGTGGTAAAGTAGCCAAAACATGTAAGAAAATCTTCAAACTGCACAGTTCATGCAACTCAATCAATGAATACATTCATGCTTTACTTACATTAATGATGACGGCCACATTTGCTACCCCTCTTAGTAAGTTGTACCATATACCTGCAGACATAACAATATGTATCAACTGCTATGTTTTACAGATAATCTTTTTTCTACACTGCAGGAAATTGTTTCCTTGCAGTTTGTTGGTTGTATGGAATATATTTACAGGAACATTTACGGCAACTTTCACCAAGATCTCTACTGTATCCATTTACTATCGGGTACTTTCATGCATTGTATGCCTTTTTTCATAAGATCTGCAGTATGTTGAATAGAACCCACCAATGTCTTTGGCTCTTGCTGCCACTGGCCTTCGCAACTCACTCACAAATTTCTTGGCATCAAGTCGTATTTCAATGATGTTGTTGAGCAGAGCAAAGAGCGGAGCCAGGGGAAAGGATGCCACGAACAATGTGACAAAACCAAACTGGATGACTGGGCATAGAAGAAGAGAGAATAACATATCATACTTTAGTTACTAAAGTCCTATACAGTAGAATAACAGTATGTGCACGTTACTACAGGTGCATTGTACTGGAAACCAGCTTTGCTCATCTCCCCTCACATAAAATACAATTTATAAAAACAGGATGTGTGGTGAGTGTGCACACCCCACACGTACTTCAGACCATGCTTAAACATGGTAAAATAGAGATGAATAATAAAGTGAGACTATATATATATATATATATATATACATACATACATACATATATACATATATATGAGTTATGAAACCATTTTTGCTTAGTGTGTTACTACTCTAGTAAGTGTGTGTGTCGGGGTACTGACTCATTTCCATGTATTCAGGTGTTAACCCCGCAAACGGTTCCAGGAAGTGGTCAGTTTCATATCTCTGCAGCTTCTTCTGTCTCTCTTCTTCCTGAAAAGCCCCTTGCTTTGACCGAATATAGCGGATCAGCTTCTTCAGCTTGCTGGGAAAGACAGACACACACACACACACACACACACACACACACACACACACACACACA